>JAOWBH010154462.1:448-11854 GCA_028566215.1 Silene coronaria | reverse complement strand
CTACCCGGAACAGGACATACCCAATGCATCCTTAGGGTCCGCTTTTAGTGTGCTCACATGACAAGGATATTTTTATACCTCTTTGATCTATGATTAAGGGGAGAACTACCTCAAATTGATTCTTCGAGTTACCAAAAGGAATATACCCTCATGACCCGTGCACTTAAGGTTCTAACACCTAGCTTAGGCACACACTCAGAACTAAAATTTGGTTTGATTTCACAACACGTGAATACGTAGGCAGTCCTCTAACAAGGACACAACCACCCCCTTTTTTACACAAACTCAATAAATCAACGCAAACATATCAACCAACACAAAACACCTCAACCACATACATCTATACTGGGGGATCCTTCCTTACGACGCCGCCTAGTTTCTCCTTTATTAAATTCCCGAGTCATGTTTTGAGTCTAGCCCATGTTTGGTCTTGACAATGACAAGGACTTAGATCGATTCTCAAGTTATCATCCCTCCAGAAAGCATCTATCAACAACAGTGGTAAGATGTCTGAAGAAGATATTCGGTGGGCGCTTTATCAATACTTATGCGAAATACATGAAGAGCTTCTACCTTTAGAATCGATACACGTTGTAACTTATATACGGCCGTGGGTTACACGCTTAGGGAAAGTCTGTCTGCGTCATCCCTGTGTCATGCCAAACCTAAATGTATTATGTCAGTCGTTAGTTTGCGTCAACTAGCCAGTATCACTTTCAGTCTACGTCTGTGTGAGTCTCTGTCATGTCAACCATGCGTCTAGAGCCTATTAAATACGCATAACACATTTTAAATGATCAATTTTGACATTTAACAAGTTTTAAACACAGAAGAGCTTTCATAAGCTTTATGTTTTCTTGCGCAAGGCTTTTCTATGCTAATTGCTCTATAACGCTAATTGCTTACATGCTAATTTCTTATGTTTTCCTATATTTTACGAATTTGTGTGGCCACTAACATGCAGATACCTATAAGAAGCAAAGCTCGCTCCAAGTGAGGGCTTTGCCAAGCCTTCATCCTCCCCAACGGATATTTTTCAAATTCGAGATAGTTCTCATCAAAAGCATCATATTATATTTCCCCAGTAAAGACAAAGACAAATGATGAGTCATATTTGTATACACTTTTATGCCTCCCTCTAAGTCATTTTGATACGTTTTTCGTGCTAAATATGTTAGTTATGAACCATTTATGTTAGAAAGCTATTACTTCCGCTATTTGATGTTTATGCAGGAAATGGTGCATTTATGGAGAAAAGGATTCATTAGAGCACCGCGGAGTTAGTATGAAGGAACACACAAAGCATGGCACAGAAATCTAGAAGAATAAAGGAAGAGAATTGGAGAAAACACGAAGAAAAGCTGAAAAGCAGAGGATACTTGATCGAGTAAGGCAGTACTCGATCGAGGAGGAGTGTACTCGATCGAGGAACGCCTGCCTCGATCGAGGACCCTATTTTGGCAGATTTTTCGGAAACTTCCTTTAGTCGGTTATTTTGTAATATAAATAGGAAATTCGTATGAGATAATTAGGTTACGCCTTATTTACATATTTTTACAGAAAACTCTCTTAGAAAACTCCTAGATTAGTTTAGATTAGTTTACTCAATGTTAATTCCAGATCTAGCATTCGCCCTTACAATTTTCATACGGTATTACATTAATCTCTCTTTAAATCTTCTTTAATTATTATTGTTCATCTTTTAGTGCTATTAATTATGTTTTTCTTTATTTTTATTGTTGTTAGTTTAATTAATATGAGTAGCTAAATCTATAATCTAGGGTGAAGGGGATCTAGGTTTATTAGAAGGGGGATTTGATTAGCAAAATTGGTAGTTAAACTGTTTATTTGTTGTTGTTCAGTTTATTGTCTTGAATCTGATTAGTTAATTACTAGCCAGGATTAATTAATTAGTGTAGCAAATTACGTCTTTCACCGATCGGGTTAGAATAAATATAAGCTGCGATAACTGAATAGACTAATTTAATTATAGCGATCGCATGTTAAATTAGATCTAAAAGAAATATTGAATCGACTGATCATATAGCCTTAAACAACGTAATTAACCCTAGTGAACCCAAACCCTAGACTCTTTATTATTATTGAATTTGCCTTTATTTTACTTCGTAATTAGTTTATAGTTAATCAATCACAAATCTCCAAGAAATTATTACCTTTAGACTTATTAAATATTAACAAATAGATAATAATCGCCTCCCTGTGGATTCAATACCTTAATTACCGTTGACTATTAGTTAGTAGTATTTACATTTATATTGATTAAGGTGACTACGACTTTACCCTTATCAAATTTGGCGTCGTTGCCGGGGAGGCAACATTTATTTGTTTGCTTTTGTTTAGTATGTCTTTGTCTCAGGGAACTTCGGTTCCTTGAGATCGTTTTTTATCTTTTTCTTGTTGTTTCGTGTATGCCCAGGTCTACTAGGTCTGAGGTTCTACCTTTTGATCCCGAACCAGAGAAGACTTTTCGCTATAGACGGAATTTTCAGAGAGAGATTGAACAAGTGGAAGACTTGAGTACACCTGATCCTGATTACGAGCCTTTTATTTTCTCAGAATATCCGTCTTTTGGAGAGGACAACATAAATTCTGAAGATCTGGTCACTACTACTACTTAAGTGAAGATGCCTACACTTGCTAGCCATTCCGAGCCTACACTTTCTTCTATTCCTAAAGTATTCAAGCTTCCAACCACAAACAATGGTACATTCGACATTCGCCCGTCTTATTTTAATTTGGTGGAGCGAAACCAGTTTGGAGGTTCAGCTAATGAAGATCCGGGTAAGCATGTGGAGATTTTTACTGACTATTGTTGCACCATCTCGTTAGCTACTGGAGTGACTCAGGAAAAGGTGAAGGAGGTGTTATTTCCTTTCTCCTTAAGTGACAGTGCTAGGGAGTGGTTTCGTGATTTGGACATGGAGGCATATGGCATCACGGATTGGAATTCACTTGCTCTTGCATTTTACAAGAGATATTATCCGCCTTAGAAGACCAATGCCATGAGAAGTCAAATTACAAGCTTTAAACAAACATCATCTGAAGATTTAAATGAGGCTTGGATTTGTATTAAAATATTGGTCCGTGCCGTTCCCCATCATGGGTTCCAGCAATGGTTTCTTTGCAATCAATTCTACAGTGGATTGTATGATAATTATAGAGCTATCTTAGATGCGGCAGCTAATCGGAGGTTTCAGAATAATACCAATGATGATACCGCTTGGAAGCTGATCGATGAGATGGCTACTCACACTGCTGAGTATGGTAATCCCAGAGGAAATAAAAGAGGAGATGGTTTGGATAGTGCTTTGGCAGCTCAGTTGGAGGCATTGAATGCCTCAATTGCCGAATTGAAGACCTCTCAGTCCTTGGCCAATAAACAAACGGTTCATGCTATGGTTCAACATGAAATTCTTTGTGAGAGGTGTGGTATGAATGGGCATAGGGCAGCGGAGTGTATGAGTTCGATTGAACAAGTTCACGCCTTCAATCTTTCAAGCAGGGTACACCATACTCTAATTTCTACAATGAAAGGATTCCGCCACCACAACAACAACCACATGGTTCAAGCTATGTGATTCCTCAGAATCGCCATTTGTAGCAAGGTACTTTTCAGAAGCAGAACCAAGGAGGTCAAAATTTCAATCAGTTTCAGTAGATGCAACCTCCTCCACCACCTCCAAGCAATGATATGTCTGAAATCAAAGTCATGTTATAGCAACAAATGATGGCATCTCAAAAGCAAGAGGCTCTTATTTCCCAACTCTTGGCTCACAATAAGATGTTGGACACTCAAATTGCTCAATTGTCAAGCCAACATTCATCTAAGCAACCTGAACAACTTCCTCCTCAAGGGAAACAAGCTCATGAAAAAGTTAATGCAATTTCACTGAGGAGCGGTACTTCTTATAAAGCACCGGCGATGCCAAGTGATGAGTCAAGCATCGGAAAGTCACGTACTACGAAGAGAAGCGTGAACGGGGCTGACATAGAAACCCCTCGATCGAGTTCTGAAGACCTCGATCGAGGAACCCAGTTTCAGGATGCACCGTCTCGACATTTGCAATCACTCGATCGAGGACATACTAAACTCGATCGAGGACACCTACCCCTCGATCGAGGCACCCCGCACCTCAATCGAGGAGCTCCTGTACCTAACAACGGTAATTTTAATGCTTCGAAAAAGATGAAAGAGGCCGAGCCCATTCCAGATACACTTCCTTTTCCGCATAGACAACAGAAATCCAAGTTGGATCAGCCATTTGGGAGATTTATGGAAGTTGTCAAGAACTTACAAGTGAGTGTACCATTTACTGAGTTGGTCACTCAAGTGCCAGCTTATGCAAAGTTTTTGAAGGAGATCTTAATAAGGAAGCGGCCATTTAATGAAGTGGAGACGGTTGCATTTACTGAAGAATGATATGCTACATTGCAAGCCAACTCTTCACCTAAGCTTAAGGATCCAGGGAGTTTTTCAATTCCTTGTTCTATTGGTTGTTTAAATGTTGATAATGCTCTGTGTGACTTAGGTGCCAGCGTTAGTGTTATGCCATATAAAGTATGTAAACAACTTGACATGGATAGGCTTAAATGTACCAGTATGACCCTTCAGATGGCTGACGGGTCTATTAAGAGTCCCATGGGAGTCTTAGAAGATGTACCAGTTCGAGTCGGGAAATTTTTCATCCCAGTTGACTTTGTTGTACTAGACATGGCTGAGGACTACCGAGTTCCAATTATTCTAGGTAGACCATTCCTACGCACAGCTGGGGCAGTCATAGATGTTAAGCAGGGGAGTCTTACACTAATGGTTGGGGATGATAAGATTATTTTTAACTTTGATAATGCACAAAGTAAACCTGAGTTAGAGGCTTCTTGTCATATGATTAACATTATTAATTCTCCTGTTGATTATTGTTCTGATTTGCCATTTGATAGGAGATCCTCTTGGAGCAAGGAGGTTGATGAAATCGAGAAGTTGATCTATGGAGATGAGCCTCATCCCGAGCCAGTTTATGATCCAGTTGAAGTCGTTGATTTGGAAGCTGAGCTAGATGCCTTAGAGGCCGAAATATTCAAGGAAGAACATAACGATATGGCTACTCACACGGTTCATGGAGTGATTACTTCCAGCATGGATGAGGATGTGCATTCTTTTCCCATGACTACCGAGTTGGGAGGTGGTGAACAATCGTGTCTACCCTTCGTTTTGGATCTCGAGTTTGATGAGCCTTGACAATGTTTCCTTTCCATCTTCTATGCCTCTGTTGTGTATTGGTGCTACTTATGCCTTTGCGTAGCACAAGCGCGAACTTTCGATCTTCTTTTGAGGGCACTTAGTTGTTTTGATTACACCGGTTATGGTTCGTTGCTTTGTTGAAGAAAAGAGGCATCCGGTTTTTTGAGTCGTGCTTGGTAATGATGGAGATGTGCATTGGTTTGTCACAGTTTCCCTTGTTTTGCAGCTGGTTTGGGGGAGTTTTTATGCATGCACCCGGTAATCTCTATCCTTGTACTTTCTTTTATTTGTATTATCTTTATTTAGTTTGTTATTTCTTCTTCCCTTTTGTTAGATGTGTCCTCTAGGTTGCTATTGTTGGATTTTGTGTGATTGCTATGCTGTAGGGTCACATTGAGGACACTGTGACATCTAGGTTTGGGGGAGGAGTTTATGTTGTGTGTTTTATTTATTGCATTTGTGCATTTGTTTTTATTGTTTTATAAATTCAAATTCAAAAAAAAATCCAAAAAATATGTTATTTCCTTTGTTTTGTTTGTGTTTTGGTGAAATTGATTAACAATGATGATAATTTGCATTGTTTTTGCATTTGAATCCCAATTAGTTATCCATGTACATTGTTTTGACCGTTATTTATGAAAACAAAGCTCAATGATTAAGTCTTGACCGTTTTGACATGCCTTATGCTAATTAGATTTGACTAAATTAAGTTGGTAAACTACTTAAATTTTGAGGTCTATAGAGCTTCCTAAGTGTAATAAATCCCTTGTAGATCCTTTTTATAGAGCTTTGGGTTCTGTAATAGCTATGGAATTGATGTTGTAGGATCGAAGGGAGGGTTATGGGTGGGATTTAAGACTCAATCCCTTTTTGATGTAGTTTTCATTTGCCAGAACTTTATTTTGCTTAAGGTGAATGAATGCACTGGTCGGTTATGGTACTTGTGTCTGTTCTATGGTGCTCCTATTGTCTCGGAAAGGCCAGATGTTTGGTTACTTGCTAATTCTTGGCTTAAAACTCTGGATGCCCCATTTCTTATCATTGGGAGATCAACCAAGTGGAATACACTTGGGAAAAGTGTAGTAAGAAGACTAGTCGTATTGATGGTCTGGAGGCTTTTTGTAGTTGAAAGTCTGAATTACAAATAATGGACATACCATTTAAGACCCAAGCTTTACGTGGTGTAATAAAAGACAAGGGAAATATTTGGTACTAGAACGACTTGATAAGGCATATGGATCAAAGGATTGGTTGAGTTTTTGCCCTGATTCAGGTGTGCTTCATTATCCTATTTAGGTTTCTGACCACGCCCCAATTGTTTTCAATTCTAACTTAGTTGAGAATAAAGGGAGTAAGCCTTAAAAAATGGAGGCGTGGAATTTAGAATATAAGTAATGTATGGAGCTTATTCAATCCAATTGGAATACTAAATTTATCGGTTCTAATGGATTTATATTATGTCGTAAGATCATGGTCACAAGAGCTGCATTAAAAAATTGGTCTTATGAAATGAAGAAACAATGGAATATCAAGTGGTCTGACTTCGATGTAAATTTGGAAAAAGGGCTTAGATATTATGTGCAAGGAGGGTAATAGTGCTTTTTATGATGATATCCATACTAAATTATTGGATTTTGCCAAAAACTCAGCTATTTTTTGGAAGCAACGGGCAAAACAAAAGTGGAATATGAAAGGGGATAATTGTACAAAATATTTCTTTAACTGGGTTAAAGGCAGGGCTGGAAGTAACTTTATAAAGGGGGTCAAAAGTAAGGATGATTTGTGGAAATTTGACTCCAAGGAGATTGAGGAAGAATTTAATATCTATTTCAAGAATCTCTTTCAAGCGGGTTCATAAAGTGAAGATTTCCACACTTATATGCAAAATTATGGAGAAATATTTAAGAGTATTAAGGATAGAGCTCCCCTCAAAGACGATATGATTGATAAGTTGAATGCCCGTTTTACTCTGAAGGAGGTTAGGAAAGCGATCTTACAATTAGGCGCGCTAAAATCGCCTGGGCCTGACGGAGTACCTGCTCTTTTCTATCAAAAGTGTTGGGCTATTGTTAAGGTAAATGTTTTAAAAGCAGTTCTGGATGCTCTTAATTCCGGGAAAATTATTCGGGAAATGAATAGAACTTTTATTGTACTAGTACCCAAAGTCAAGAATCCTGAAAGAGTGGAGAGTTACAGACCGATCAGTCTATGAATGTCTCCATGAAGATTATTATGAATTGTTTCACAAATAGAATGAAGCCTTTCTTGAGTGAAATTGTTGGTCACTTTCAAAATGCATTTGTCCCTTCAAGACATATAACGAATAATATCCTCATTGCTCATGAACTTATCCACAAGATTAATTCGAAGCCTAAAGGGATCCATGGATGTTTGGCTTTTAAGGTAGACATGAGTAAGGCTCATGATCGCATAAACTGGAATTTTATACACGGTACTTTTGTCTCTTTTGGGTTTCCCGAGCATCTCATTAATACTATCATGCTTTGTATAAGAAGTGTTTCTTATCAAGTACTTATTAATGGACAACCCCTTGATTCCTTTTCACCGGAGTGTGGCTTACGACAAGGTGACCCTCTTTCGCCTTATCAGTTTGTTTTGTGTACGAAAGTTCTGTCACCAATATTACGACCGCGGAGCAAAAGAAGGAGATAAAAGGGGTCAGGATTAGTAGAGATAGTAAGGCAATATCTCATTTACTTTTTGCAGATGATTCGATATTTTTTATCCCGAGCAAACAAGTTTATTCTGCCAAGCTGGCATCTATTCTACATGATTATTGTGAGGCTTCTGGTCAAAGAATTAATAAGGAAAAATCTTCAATTATGTTCCGCGGCGATACTACGTTGGCTTCTTCTAGGGCTTGTCTTAAAGATTTTAATATTGCTTCCTCGAATAAGTTTGGGAAATACCTTGGAGTACCACTTGAATTCGGTAAATCTAAAAGCGTAATATTTCGAGAAATAATTCAATTTGTTAAAAGGCGTATGAATTCTTGGAATGGACTCCTACTATCCCCAACAGGTAGACTTTGTCTCATCAATTCCGTACTTTCTACTCTCTCATCTTACTTTCTATCGGTATTTAAAATACCGATAAGTGTGTCATCAAAGATAGACTCTTTGATTACGCATTTTTGGTGGGGAGGATGTCATCGTGGCTAAACAATCCACTGGTGTAGTAGGATCTTTTTATCGCAGCCCAAAGGGTTAGGTGATCTGGGCATTAGGAATACTAGATGCTTTAATCAAGCATTACTTGCCAAACAAGTCTGGAAGATGATCTCCCAACCTGATTCGCTTTTTAGCCGGGTAATCGGGAAGAAGTATGGATTTCTAGGAAGTAATATTGCGCTTAACTCCCTTCCTCATGACCTTGGAGGCTCATGGGGTAGTAGGGGGTTGTTTTTGGGATGAGATCTCTTAAAAGATCGTTTGGAGTGGAAACCTGGTATTCTCTCTAACTTAAGTGTATGGTTTACAAAGTGGGTAAATGGTCTTATACCGTCTCCTAGGTCTCTCTCTTTACTTATGAATTCTCCGGATCTTTTAGACTTGAAAATCCGTGATCTTATTATTGACTTTGAGTGGGATAGAGGGGGTTCCGAATTGTCTTAACCAAGATTGCATCTTCTGGCCGCATTCTATGGATGGTTCTTATAATGTGAAGACAGGTTATGCCATTGTCTATGCTATTACAATTACTACTTATGCGACGGAGAAGGATAGAATTAGGCTTTTTGAAGGTGGAAAATCTTTTATTAAAATAAGGTTATGGCACCTCTCCTGTCCTGCAAGATGGAAAATTCTTCTGTGGAAAATACTTACTGATTTCTTACCGGTAGGAGGTGAAGCATGTAAACGACTTACTACTGGTAGTTTCTTCTGCAAATTATGTGATAATGAGAATATTATTGAAACCACAGACCATCTGTTCAAGGACTGCCCTATTATCGTCAGGATTTGGAAAGCTTCACATCTTGGTATTAATATTGCGTGGGATTTGAGTATCGGTATCAAACAATGAATTATTAACTGGCTTAATTATTTTTTGTCTCTCCAAGATCACACCTTCATGGTTACTTCTTTCTTGAGTCTATTGGCTGCAATTTGGAATGCTAGAAATTGGACAATTGTGGGGAAGGAAGTTATTTGCTTGATGGGCATCGTTAAGATGTATGAAGCGGATTCTATTTTCATTTCTGGAGGGTTGAGAGGTACATAAAAACAAACTCTATGGAGAGAGCTACTCCAAGGATGAGCTGGATTAGGATCATAAACTCATCTTAAGAGGGAATTGGGCCTCAGTTATTGGAAACGGTGGGGATTGTTGTACTAACTTTATTTCTATTGATACAGCTTGGAAAGATGATCTCAAAACAGGTATTGGATGGAAGAGCTCGTTTTTTGATAACATCACTAGAGAAGGATTTTCTGGAGAAATTCACCACAAAAGTCTTCTCTCAGAATCGGCTGAACAAGCTGAAGCGTTGGGCTTAAGACTGGTGCTTCGATGGACTCTCTCAAAGGGGCTTCTTCACATTAGAGTGTCCACTGACTGCCTCCAAGTCCTCTTGCAGATCGTTGGGGTCACTTCAAGAAGTCATTGTGTCAGTTCGGTCATTAGTGATATTTTAGATTTAAGGTCTTATTTTCACTGTTTTAGTATTAGATATAATGTTGCCAAGAAGGCTCGATCTTTGTAGGTACAGTTTTTTCACTTGTTTCCAACTGTCAAAAAAATAAAAATAAAAATAAAAATTAATGGAACTACCTTAGTTTTAAAATGATACATTTAGTTTGTTAAATGGTAACATTGTATTCTCGTAAGTTTTTTTTCTCTGTTTTTTTTTTACCGTTGGAAACAAAGAAATAACCGTACCTACAAAGAGAGATGAACAAAATCATATGTTTTTTTATAACTGAAGTGGTCACATATTCGACAAAAATGGTAACATTTGTAAACGTTTATGGCGACAATCCAAATAGAGACGAAATGACACATTTACAAAATGAGTCACTTTTACCCATATTAACATAATATGATATGCAACCTACCCGTCTCTCCCTTGTGACGGATAATGTATGTCATAAGGGAGACTAATTGTAAAAATATATAATGTTAAAAATAATAGAAATTAGGTCTAATTGTCTAAGGCCCTGTTCTTTCTGGCTTAATTTCAGCTCATGTTAGTTTTTGTAAGTTCTATTCCGTTTAGTTTAGAACAGCTTTAGTCAGTTCCGTTGAACTTATCTCTTCACAAAATTAACTTTTATTTTAACTACATTCACTTCGGCCCAACTCTATTCAATTTAGTTCAATTAAGCTCGCCCCCATTTAATTTAGTTCAGCTCGTTTCAGGCGAAAAGAACAGGGCCTAAGTAGGTCTGATAAAATATAAGAAAAATCTATTAGTATTTTAATACAGAAACAAGACTATGCGAACAACTAGACCTGTTAAAACATGACTCGACCCGTAAACCCGACCAGACCTGATTTTTTAGGGTAAAAGACCCGTAAAGCTTGATTCGCACCCCGTTTGACCCGAACCCACAATGACCCGTTATTTTAGAGTAAAAACCCGACCCGACCCTACCCGACCCGATGGGTCAACGGTAAATTAAAAATATTATGAAAATATTAATATTTTTATATTATATTTGAAATTATATATAAAAAATAGTATTTTAATGTTTTTTATTAAAAAATTAATTTAAAAGTCAATTTTATATAATTAAATAATTAAATAACTATTAAAATAATGAATATAATAATATTAAATTTTAAAAAACATGCTTTTCGGCTAAAAAATGATAAAATAAAGAACTTTATAAATTTTTCTCTGACCCGTATTCTGATCCAACCCGTATTCTGACCCAACCCGTATAACCCGTATTCTGACCCGACCTGTATGACCCAATCCGGGACCCGTTTCACAGGAACAACTGATAAAGGGTAAGAATCCATTTTGGGTATGAAATGCAAAAAAGATTCGGTGAAGTGGGTTGGTTTCCCATTTTATAGCCTAGTCAGTCTTTTAAGTTGATCAGTATCATCTGCAACAACTTGAATTCCCCCCTAAATTCATACCACCAAAAATGGGTATTGATTCAACTGCAACTTCTTCT
>JAOWBH010154451.1:0-11855 GCA_028566215.1 Silene coronaria | reverse complement strand
TCAGTGTTTTAAAAAAGTTGGAGACTACCACGTCGCTCGAAAAAAGCCTCAAATATATATTTATATTGATTGATTTTCTATTATAAATAACACCCTTCCAAAATAAATACTCTCTATATATAGCGTTAGTACTTAAATACCACAATATACTCCTGGTCAATTTTTGAAGATTTCACAAGGATTAAGATATTATTGGAAAGAGTTTCAGAAATAATTAAGTGAAATAAATGACCTTTAAAAATAGTATAAAATAATTTCATAGACCAATCAAATTATTTATATTGTTTAAATCATTTTTCTCTAGTACTTATTGTTTCAAGAGATGGTTACGATAAAATGCGAACATTTACTAATAAAAAGTTGTCATCAATATATTGTTAGGAAGTGACAACTTTAATTATAACTTTTTTATTATTAAATAGTTACTTTTCAATATAAAATGACGATAATTTTCGCGTCTCAAGTTAAACTCTGTTATTAGCATCTGTTTGTTGACACGATTTGTGAATGAGAGTTGGTAATACGAAGATGACATTTTTTGGGTTATTATAAATGATAAAACAATGAACTTTAATAATTATTCCCTTGTGATTTGTAAATTAGAAAAAGTATTGCTTGATAAGAATGGTCAATAATACGCACCAATTAATCTCCATGTTTTGACATCTAAATAGCCATTTAAAAGCAATATTCATTACATCCACTCTTCTATCTCTTGCGTTTGTAAAACTTCATCAAGAAACTATACATTTTTCATAAAAGTGAATTATCATTTTTTCCAGGTATAAACCAAACAAAATCAATCATGATTAGTTCTTTCGGTTACATAATAATCGCGTAATGAATCCTCGAAACGTAGAAGAGGTTCTTATGGATTTCAAGGGTAGAAGGGCAGGTATAATCAAAGCTCTTACTAAAGATGTAGAATTGTTCTACAAATTATGTGATCCTAGCCACCCAAATTTATGTTTATATGGACTTCCTAATCAACAATGGGAAGTCAACTCGCCATCATCGTCAGAGCTCCCAGAGCCTCGATCAGGCATTAACCTAGCTAGGAAACGTCTTTTTATTAAGATCTAGAATATGTCTTTAATATCCGAGCTGATCATGGGTGGGACGGCCAAAAAAAGAGCTAAGGCCAAGTATGGTTCTTTACCGGATGAGATGTTGGTTCAAGTTCTAGCAAGGCTTCCGATAAAAGATCTCCTTTGGTATAGATTGGTATGTAATAAATGGAGATCTATTATCGAAGATCCAAAAAAAATTTCGACTCATCTAAGGAGCTACAAAGGCAATACTATGGAAAACCGATTATTATTAGTTGTAATGGAAGGTCGAAGTACATGGCAAAATAGTGAACGGGTCTTAGTTCGTCGTAGCGACACATTTAGAAAAGTTACGAAAGTTAAAAATTTGGATAACATGGATAGAACTGAAGTTTTGGGTTATATAAATGGGTTGGCCTTGGTTTCGAGGCGGGTATTATAGCTCATTTAGAGACATCATATTGTGGAACCCATTTGTGATAAATCAATCTCTACTTGTTCCTCTTCCTTTGGGAGTAGTAAGTAAATTTGATCTTGGTTTGGGGTTCGATGCATCTAAAAACGATTATAAGGTGGTATTAATTACATATCGTCGTGTGGAAATTAATAGCGAATATGCAATCCAGAGCGGTAAAATCCCCGGATTAGTGCAAGTTTATACCCTAAGTACCAATTCTTGGAAGACCAAGCCCAATGTTCAATCTCCGTCACATCGCGTACTTGGGTCTCAAGTTTTTGTCAATGGCGCAATACATTGGATGGCATCGGCCCCAAATGATGCAGATAGTTCACCGTCAATTCACAAATCTCGCCCATATATTGTTTCATTTGAGGTGAGCGAGGAGGTTTTTAAAAATTTGGAGTCGCCTAGTCCCCTTATTGGACCGGTAGTAAGGATCAGTCATTTGACCGTCATGGAAGGTTGTCTAGCTATGTTTTGTGTTCATCTTTTCGAAAATGATATATGGGTTACGAAAGATTACGGTAGCTCAAATTCGTGGATGAAATGTTACTCGTTCAACCTACAACGCGAACAATTCTATTGTATATAGGGCAATGGTGAATTGTTATATGCTATAGAGGGGTTTGGTTTCAAGTCATATGATTTAAAGAAGAAATGGACAAGGGATCTTGCAAGAAGTTATTGTAAAACTTCAGTTTATAAAATTTACCCTTATGTGGAGAGCTTAGTACTTTCGAGCCTGCCCATGAAGGCCACCGAGGAGTAAGATCACTCAAGATTGGTTGCTAATTTGATGCACATAGTTTGCAGGTTATTACGTATAACACAAGTTTATCCAATACATTGTACACATTATATATAGTTGTTGATGTTAGTAAATCATAATGAATTCTCGAAGTTTCTTTACAAGTGATCGCAATATCGTGTGAATCGTGTCACAACTCAGATTCAGAATGGTTGTATTGTTATTGTTAAGATTACGTAGTATCTAATATTTCTGTTTTTAGTTTATTTCATATATTGTTTATTTCCTTAATGTAATTATTCTTATTTTTATTTTCTTCTCCAAGCATTGTATTATTATTAGGGTTGTATTGTTTACCTATAAATACCTTGTAATTATTGATAATAAAAATTCAAGCTTTTCTCATACAATTTCTACATGGTATCAGAGAATTGATCCTAGAAAACCCTATTTTTCTCTCGTCTTCAAAACATGGCCAATTCCGGTCACTCTTTTGCTAATCCAAATGACCCTAATTCTCATTTCATCCTCATCAACTTCAACACTTGCACAAAACTTACCCCGAAAACATATCAAACGTGGAAAACACAAGTCGCTGATATCCTCTATGGTTTCGATCTCCTTAAGTATGTCGATGGTTCCTTCTCCAAGCCTGAACCCACCCTCACTGATCAGAACTTTGATACGTCACCCAACCCTGCCTATGCTACATGAATGCGTCAAGATAGCCTTCTCAAAGGAGCTATCCTTGGCACTCTTGACCCTGCCGTCTCACCCCTGGTTCTTAAGGCCACAACCTCCTGCGAGGTCTGGTCTATTTTGTCCAAAACCTATGCCAACCCCTCTCGGGGTCATATCCTTCAACTCAAGAATCGCTTTGACAATCTAAGCAAAGGCGATCTTTCCGTCTCTGAGTATATGCAATCTGTCAATGCTTGCACCACCGAACTTGCCCTCATTGGCAAGATTATTGACAATGAAGATGTTGTGGATCGGGTTCTCAAAGGGCTCGACCCCAACACCTACAAGTCTGTCATTGATACGGTTCGTGCTCGCGACAACCCTATCAGTTTTAAGGCTCTTCACGAGAAGCTCCTTAACCATGAGTTGCTGTTACAAACAACCACTCCCCCTCAACCTACCTTTCCTGCCTCTGCTCTTGCTGCTACTTATCGCCCTGCCCCACACCGTGCTCCCTCATCAACTCAGCCATCCTCTGCCGGTCTCTTACCCACACCATCTGACACTCCCATATTCAAGGGTAAGTGTCAATACTGTCGTTTTCAAGGTCACTTCCTCCAAAACTGTCGCAAGTTTAAACGAGACTACCCACTGTTACTTTCCCTCCTCCTCCACCTCCACGCACCAGTCGTCCCTCTCTTGCCCCTCAAGCTCATACCGCCACTGCTCCTCCACCCTCCTCCAACTCGTCTTTTCTCCTGGATAGTGGGGCTACGCATCACCTCACGAATGATCTCTCAACTCTTGCTCTTCATGCCCCTTATGACGGCACTGATGAGCTTATAATTGGGGACGGTTCTAGCCTTCTGATATCTCATATAGGTTCCTTTTCTATTCCTCTGTCTTCTACCTCTTCCCTAATTTTCAATAATGTTTTATATGTTCCCACAATTTCTCACAAAATATTATCAATTTCTCAATTATGCAATGATAATAACGCCTTTGTGGAATTCTCATCCTATTCTTTTCTTATTAAGGTCAAAGCCACGAACAAGGTTCTTCTTCAAGGATCGCTTAATCGTGGCATCTACGAATGGACTCCAAACTACTCGCACACGTCAATTCTACCACACACAAACCAGTGGCGGAAGGAGAGAAGACGCACACCTGTCATAAACACGAACCAGTAGCAGAAGGAGAGAAGACTAGGGATCATGAGTCATGACTGGAGGTAAAAAAAAAAAAAAAAAAAACAAGTTAGCTTCCACCTGTCTTGGAACATGTCAGAGAATTATATACGGTGTTATTTCTACTTCCTAAATGTTTAATACAAAGTTTGACAATTCAAAACGGAAGTTGGGTAATCTTACCATGTTCCAGGTTACAAAGGAGTGATTTCATGACTGAACCGAATCCTCAGCTACTGAAGTATTCATGCTCGGTTAAACATTAGAAGTATGGGACATGACTCCCATGAGTATGTATCCAAGTGTCATACTCCGCTATTCTTTGAAATACTCTCATTCTTTTGGCTTAAAATGAATCTTCACGTAACATATCTAAATCAGAGAGTCAAGTGTCGCAGACAAGCATGTGAAATTTTATGAATAGTTGGAGTAATGCAGATCACATCTAGCATTTTCATTTTCAATATAATATTGATTATTGAATGTATGTAACCAACCAACCTTTGTCAAGTAGCTGAGTCAAGTCTTTGTTGTTTCATCAGGTTTCCTTCACCATCGCTTACTTCATAACAGACCAACATCAATGAAGCTGCACCATTAAAAGACAAAGATGAATCTACAGATCCAATAATCAGCAAAATTTGCAACCACTGAAACACATTAACATTCAGCAAAGACCTACTCAAATTGTGTTGGTAAATGAAACAAAATTGATATGAACGACATTCATTTGGTTGATAGCTTGATGAAACAGTCCCACATATTGACCTGACAACAAAGGTGATAGCATACATTTTCAGATCCTCCAGCCCCTATCAAAGAAGCACATTTTTCATCTTTCTATATCCATGGAAGTGTTAAAAATCAGAAAACTCGCACATAAAAAACACCAAGAACACAAGAATGCATCTTTTCCTGTACTTGTTTAGCCTTTTTGTGGTGTCGTTTAATGTCATAATTATACATTCGAATTCTATGTCTTCTTTTCAGCCACCATGTCCTGATCAAGAACGGTTAGCCCTGTTGCGGTTCAAGAGTAGTTTCCATATAGACTGTTCACATGACTCTCCATATAGCTATCCAGATATCATACCGTATAAAAAGACGAAATCATGGGTAGGACGGGAAAGAGAAGATTGCAGTTCATGGGATGGGGTGCAGTGCGACAAGAAATCGGGCCACGTGATCGGTCTTGACCTCACAGCCAGTTGTCTTTCCGGTACTTTTCCACCAAACAGCACCATCTTAAGCTGGTCTATCTGAGAAAGATCATCCTTAGTTATAATTTCTTCAACTATTCTCAAATACCTTCTGAGCACAACCAACTTTAAAAGTGATTAGCATTGATAACTGTAATTTGTATGGTAAGCTTCCACCAAATCTTTTTCGCTTGCCACATCTTGAGACCCTCAGATTGAGTTTAAATGGCGATATTGGTGGCTCTCTTCCTGAGTTTCACTGGCATAGACCTCTCAAAAAGATTATTCTATCTGGCACATCTTTGTCCGGAGTGTTGCCTCCTTCAATTGGAAGATTTGCTCAATTGGAACAGCTTAAATTAGAAAATTGTCAAAGTTCTCTCATTTGCACCTTGATAACAATGATATTAGCGGTGTTGTCCCACCCTCTATATCAAATCTAACAAATCTTCAAGCTCTACTTCTCGTGAACATCAATCTTAAGCCTGGACAACTGATCTTAAACTTAGCTAAGCTACATACATTGACCGTTGTAGGCCTCAGCGGAATGACACTAACAGCTAAGATTCCACCTTGCCAACCTTACTGAGCTACGTGAATTGTATCTCGCCAACACTCAAGTAATGGGTCTACTTCCACAGTGGTTAGCGAAGCTAACCCAATTAGAGATTCTACATCTAGATGGAAATCAGTTGGAGGATCCGATACCACATTGGTTTACTCAACTAACAAATCTACAAGGTCTGCTATTGTCTTACAATGACTTGTTTGGCAACTTTGAGACATTTTATGGTTTAGAAAACCTCCATTATCTAGATTTATCGCACCAGCCTAATGTTTTCCCCCACTTCACAGACCAATTCATCTCTTCTCAACTTACAACTCCTATTTCTAGACTCTTGCAACTTAACAGAATTCCCTGTATTCTTGTGACATCAGCAGAAACTAGAGCATTTGCGGCTTGATCGAAACCTTATCAAGGGTAGCATTCCACAATGGTTTGTGAGCACAAGTAAAGAAAGTCTCCTAAGTTTTGAGCTAGTTCGTAATAATCTGACAGGTTTTGAACAACCAATGACAACTCTCCCATGAACTCGCTTGGAAGTATTTGACATTGAGGGTAACAACTTCCAAGGAGAACTTCCTATCCCACTGGTGTCTATACAGAGTTACGATGTCTCAAGAAATTTGTTTTCAGGAGTAATACCGAAACAAATATGCATGGCTACATCTCTGATCATGCTGGATTTGTCCAGCAACAGCTTGAGTAGCCAGCTGATCCCTCATTGGATAGGAGGAGATCAGCTTGGCAATTCATTATAAGTTTTGAACTTGAGAGAGAATAAATTCCATGGGAGTATCCCCATATCTTTCACATCGAACTGCAATATAAAGATGATAAACCGGAGTGAAAATCAATTGGAAGGTGACCTGCCAAAGTCTCCTGAGCTACGCTTTCTTCAACATACTATCAAATTAAGTATACTCCTAATGGAAATCTGGAGTATAAGCTTATAGTCAGTCACTCAGTCGTGTACCTCACTTGCAGCCAGTCACTACGGGTTCTCCAAGGGACCCGGATACGTGAAGGAGGATCAAGAAGTTCCTTTAATTCTACTTCTTGCTCGTCAAAATTTACTTGCTGAAATGTGTTTCTTTCAAGTAAAATGTCAGTTATAGTCTGTTATACTGATTTCATACCCCAACAATATTATATGGTGTAACAAGTTTCCTAATACAGAACCAATATTGTTTGTACAATTGTACACCTGTTGGAGGTACCTTCGATAATTGTCTTGACTGAAAGGGGTTCCCCTCTATGTTGCTGAGGCCCAGGGTTGGTTTCAAAATTGTCCTCCATCAAAATTAAGATGTATACTATAACTGGACAGTTCAGGATAAAAGTTCAAACGTAAGTTGCATGATTTTAGTGGCAACTTGAAATATGAAAAGAAAAAGTAACAAATATCTTAATTATATAGATGACGACCAAAAGAGCATGAAATTTACAGTGTTCAATGACTCGAGTAGGTCTGACTCGACAACTGTAGCATGAAATTTTCCTAGTAAAAAAAACGTGTTCTTGATAGTTTACATCATGGGAAAAAAAAACGTCAAGTATGAAATAGGTTTCTCCTGATGTTACAGGTCCTTCGTGTCTTAGTTTAAAAATTAGAGACGGTAATTTAAGGGAACCATTACTATATGAGTCATATAATATGACTCGTTGACTAACATGGCAGAAAAAGAAGAACGAGTAGAACAAAAAGTCAAAAACTGGTTACAACCCATCTTAATTACTTGGCATCTACAACAAACCTTTATAACAGGACGATAATTTAAGCTAATTCTTGTGAAATATTCCCTCGAATCACTCCAATTCCATACATTTGATTAAATACTCCTCACCTATATTACCCAAATATATGAAATTGTAGTAACAGAGGGAGTATATATTTATGGGAACACATGCTTTCTAAGCATTGCAAATTCCTATGATGAACCAAACAAACACGAGTTTATTTATAACCAAACAGACAAAGGCAGTGAGACATTTTATTCACGGGTAATCACAGTAATAAATTGAAAACGTCAACTTTCAGAGAATAGTTGGGAAATCAACAAAAACCAAATGGTATATACCCCCATTTACCAATTTTCGTCCACGACATTTAAAGTGCTCATACAGGAAACTTGGAAAGTATTACCACTTAAACCACAAATAAATCTTCCGGACCCCACATCAAGCTTTTCTACTATGTATACTTTTTTTTGGTCAGGTCCAATTTGAGTTGGTCGGATCAGATAAGGCAGCACTCCCTCATAAATTTCCCACTACATTCATCGAGCTCGAACTTAGAACGTTTGGTTAAGCTTGTCGGTCTTATACCAACTCAGCCGAATGGTATTGGATAGTTTTTCTAAAACTGAAGGTGTGAAACCAATCAAAATTCAAAAATTGTCTGTTACCTGAGTCAAGTCTCTCTTGTTTGAACAAGTCTTCAATAAAGATACACCATCAAAGATTTTCGCTGAGGAGACTGTCCCACATGCCGTCCTCACTGCAACAGTGATAACACACATTTCCAAATACTTCAACACCTATAAAACAAGCCTTTTCATCTTTCAATATCTCTCAATCAAAATATTTAGAGTTTTTCAAGGTGGTACCCATGTGTTTTTTCGAATTCTACGTGGTACCCCTAGGTTTATGAAAACTTCATTGGTACCCCTAAACTAAGTAAAATGTTCTTAAAATACTCAACTTCTAAAAATCAAGTATTTAAACAGCGAAATTTTGTAAAGGAAATAGGTGCACGGTTGAGCAAACAGTATTTATGTTAATGACATGAAAAGCTAGTCAAAAAATCAATCAAAAAAAGCATAAACAAAACATTTAAAAGAGACGGATTAGAGCATTTTGGGTATTTTAAGATGTTTTCATTAAGTTCAGGGGTACCAATGATATTTTTGAAAAGCGAGGGGTACCACGTAGAATTCGAAGAAATACAAGGGTACCGTGTAGAAAAACCCAAATATTTAAAACCGAAAAATTGCCAACTCCAAAAAAAACCATGCATCATTTGTTGTACTTGTTTAGCCTATTTGTCGTACCTTTTAATTTTATAGTAACATTCTCCTTCTGCTAGTAACACAAAGAGGCTCTTTCGGACGACCGAAGATGAAATTGCATTGAGAACTGCATCAAGGAATCTATCACTCACGAAAATTATAACCCCAAATCTAGGCAAACATTAAACAAAGAAGTTTGCAGATTGCACAAGTGAATGGAGAAAAAGACATAATGACATTGACTTGGTTGACCCCTGGGCTTGGGTACCTACAAAGCAAGCCAAGGTTATATCACTGCATATCAAACCAAGTACTTACAAACACGAAAAAATTTGCACGTAAAAATCAGCATCAATGCATCACTTCTTGTACTTGTTTAACCTACTTGTAGTATCTTTTAATGTCAAAATAATACATTCTAACTCTCTGAATTCTTTTCAGCCACACTGTCCTGGTCAAGACTCAAGAGCAGCTGGCCTTGTTGCAGTTCAAGAACAGTTTCAATATAAACTGTAAACGTGACCCTTCTAATACCTATGCAAATATCATACCGTATGAGAAGACGAAATCATGGGTAGGAGGTGAAAGTGAAAATTGCTGTTCATGGGACGGTGAGGAATGCGACAGGAATCAGGTAATTTGATCGGACTTCACCTCACAGCCAGTTGTCTTTTCAGTACCTTTCCTCCAAACAGCGCCATCTTTAACCTAGCGTAGCTCAGAGAGCATATCCTTAGCTATAATGACTTCCAACTTTTATACCCGAGACTTACCATGGAGTTATCTTGAAAATTGGAGCAACAGGATGGGTGTGAAGGAAGGACCATCTAATTCATATATAATACAAGGATTATATTTGCATTGAGGATGGGTAAATATGAAGAGGGTTCTGTATTTGTAGAGACATTTGAATACTCGATGACTATAACAAACAAAGGCAAACGCGACTTTAATCAAAGATACTTGAAGTCTTTAGAGTCATCGACTTCTCAAGCAATAAGTTCATAGGCAAAATTCCAGATGTCATTGGAGATCTTAAAGGGCTGCAACCACTCAACTTATCAAACAACAATTTAGATGGCAGGATTCCGGCCTCACTGGCTAACATGATAGATCTAGAGTCCTTGGACTTTTCTCGCAACAAGCTGCACAGAGTCATCCCCCAGAGTTGGCTCAATTAGCATCTCTTGAGGTCTTTGATGTTTCCTACAATGATTTAGAAGGCTCCATACCACAAGGAAAGCAATTTGACACCTTCCCACGTGGCTCCTATGTGGGAAACCGAAGACTGTGGAAATCTAATATCTAAAAATGTCAAAATGTAGATGCTTCAGAATCCCCAACATTGACAAAGGACGAGATCAATGAGGATTCCAAATTAGTTGACTGGGTAGTTAGATCATGCGGGTGCGTGAGCGGATTTATAAATGGCATAGTCATTGGGAAGCTCTACATTACTGACAAATACCATGAATGGTTTATTTTGAAGTTTCAACAGCGGCCAAGGAGGAAAGTGAATAGAGTTAAGAGACAGCAACGTCGCCATTGAATCTGCTTGTTTGATGCCCTTACTTATGTGTTAAGCAAGAAGTGTCTCATATTGTACCTTTTATTCATCATCATACAAAGTATACTTCTAATGGTCAATGATGGTTACTAAACCTAAACCTAAACCTTATATGACTTGGAACTGGAAAACTATATCTGTATTATCAAACTCTCGTATAAGCTAAAAACAAAGAAAATCACAACCTATTGCAATAAACCGCTAGAAATCATCAAGTGGAACAAAATTAATCTAATAATAAAAACATTTCAATCGCATGTGCTATTAACAGCTAAATTTGACATAACATTAAATTTGGGCTTACCTAGAGAGGGCAGCTCTTGTGCATAACAATTTCTTACTCCACACCAACATTACCCCTGCCTCCAGATTCTCGCATATTCGGGGTATGAGCCCCATGTACGCAAACTTACCTGCGACACAAATAGCTTACTTTTGAATGATCCAGAATGAATATTTTTTTAAGAACTGCATCAAATGACTGCTACTCCATAATAAAAGTCCGTTTAGTGAATCATTTTGCTTTATTTCTATAATAAATGAGAAATTTCTCACTCAACTTGGCATCATTACCTCAAATTAGTCCATAATTTAAGCATATTATCATAATTCTCGGTAAAAACGTAGTTAACTAATCCATCAAACTGAATCTAATTGTCACAATTCATGCAAAATCAATTATATCATTAACAATCTAAAAATGCAAAGAAAAAACACAATTTCTTGCCCTAATCAGACAGAAATCAAATCATCGATCAAACAAATACTAATCATAACCAATTAACAGCTGAATGTATGGTAACTTTAAGTTAAAACGAGAAATGGGGGAAAAATCGGGAGTACCTGACAAAATTGATTCGTCAGTCGTACTGATTTTTGATTTCTTCGAATTTGATGGAGCCATACCCAGAAAATGCACATCAATTGGAGAAATTGATTTGGGCGGATATTCCGACTATTCGGCGGGAAAAATAATTAACACGCTCGCAAGTCGCAACTATAAGGCAAATTCTCATTTGTGACGGAGTCACAACCTTGTGACGGATACCATTTCCTCTCACAAAATACCCAACAAAGGTAAGTGGAGAAGCACATAGGGGTCCTACCCTTGTCTCATCTACCATTTCCTCTTATAAATGATCCGTCCCAAGATTCGACCCGTCACAAGGGAGACGCTTTGCAACTATAAACAGAAATGAAAAGGCTAGTAAGTAATAGGGCTGTAAAGAATCTGAGCCGGTTCGTAGAGCTTTCGGAATCAACTCGGTCAAAGCTCGGCTCGAAATCGGTCAAAGCTCGGCTCGAAATCGGTCAAAACTGATTCCGAGCTGATTTAGAGCCGAGGTTTACAAAATCTGAGCTGATCCCGAGCTTAGTAGAGATCGGATCGA
>JAOWBH010154440.1:0-11855 GCA_028566215.1 Silene coronaria | reverse complement strand
GTATAAACTAAGGAACAATAATTTCCATGTTCAAAATTTCAACTTTTCGACTTTCTATATTTTTAATGGCAACATTCATTACAATACAAAAAATGTAAATAGTAAACAAATATTACAAATTTACAAATAAATGCAAAAAAATAGAAGTAAAATATGACACATTATTTAAATAAAGTCCAAATTCAATTTAAATTCTATAAGCTACACCTAAAATGACATTTTATTGATAGCTTTACTACTAATTTGATTAGATTAATAGATATAAAAAAACAAAAGAATAATTAATCATACATATGGAAGAAAAGGTGAAACTAGACCGAATTAATTTCATTGGGTTTTTCAAATGTTAAAAATAATTAAAAACAACAAAATTGGTGAAAATACATGGAAGAAAAAAAAAGACGACAATTTATTGATAGCGTTACTACTAATTTGATTAGATCAATAGATATCAAAAACAAAAGAATAAAAACGAGAAAATAATTTAAGAAGTGTTACAAATAATTAAATACAAATGATGATAATTATGCTGCATGCGACTAAAAAATGAAGAAAATTAGACCTTGAAGAGGTTATCGATTAATGGCGCCATCTTTGATGTAGAGGAAGAAATCTTGCTTAAAATGGTGATGAAAACAGAAGATTTAGGGAGAGTTAAATAGTATACCAAGATGAGATGAGAGCTAGACGAGATTAGAAATTAGAAATGAGAGAGGTTCATAATTAATGAAAAAAGAGGAGGACACTGCTACGGCGGCGATAATGACTAATGAGTTAAGTAGGAAGGGAGGGAGTGAGGTACTCAGGCGCAAGGTTTTATAAAATGGACAGTTAGGGTTTATTGATGGCTTATTATATGGGGCAATGGTATTTTTGTCAATTGTCTTATGTTATGGGTCGAGTGTTTAAATTTTTTGTCTGTCTGAATTATGAATCCTATGTCAGCTCAGCCTAATGACCCATATATTGAGCATTCATGAAAAATTGTTAACGTAGCCTGATCCATATTATGAGACGATATGTATTTTGATTATCTAGTCCCAGATTGGTTTATTATTCCATCAACATATATTCGTACAAAAATTTTACCACACATGACATTAAACTTAAATGTATGTATATAGTATGTTTTAATTATTAATATAACATTTATATTATATTGGTATACATTTAATTGTACAGAAAATAACGATCAATTTGAGCATGAATCTAATACAACACAAGTTTCAACATATAATAATGGGTTATTATATATAGTAACCCTCAATTTTTCCATATTCTACACGGTAACCCTCCATTTCACCAAGCAACTTTAGTAACCCTCTGGTCCATTAATTACACTTAACGTAACCAATAACTCCTACCCCATCAGTTATTGCCGTTAAATGGCTTTGACTTGGCTGACTATGCATTTGACTTGAGTAAGTTATGTGTATGTGGCATTTTGACATGGAAAATGACTTAAAAAAAACTCTAAACTTGATCAAAACCCCTTACTTTATTTCCCATTTCAATCACTCATTCAATTCGTTTATCTTCTAAAACTCTCATTCATCTTGAGTCAAAATTAGGGCTTCTGCCAAAATCATCTATCATCATTGACCATCTCTTCTTCTAACTCTCAGCCATCATGTGCTAAGTGTTAAAGGTAATCTTCTTCACCTATTTATTTTTGTTTAAATTATGGTTATTGATTATTTTGCTATTATTTGTCATTATTTTGTTTTTTTATTTTGCAAAGTTGTAAAATCTTTCAAACATTATTTTTTCCTTTGTGTTTTGATGTTTACCAAATTAAAGCTCAAAAATTGAGTATATTGAATGTTGGAGTAGGTTTAGAGAAGGAATAACATGTGACATAAGGGAGAAACTGGAGTGAAAATATCGAATTGAATTAAATGACTCAAAACGACAACTAAACTCACGATTTCAAGGCTCGATTGTCACGGGTTTTGTGTTGCAAATTTTCGATTTTTTGACAAGAAATTAAAAGAGGATATGGCTTAATCCAGATCACGAAGCAAGATCAAGCCTACGGAAATGATCCCAACACACGGTAAAGGATTGTTCCCGACTCCCAACACACAGTAAAGGAGATTTTGGTTCTTCCAGCACAAAGCAAAGAAGTGGATAAGCAAAGCTTAACTCGATTTTTCAATTCATCAAATTCTGAGGGTTACAAAATGAGAGGTCTTGCTTTTATAGATGAAGCAAGACGATCTTGACCCTTGCTTGCTTAATCTAATCTAACGGCACAAAAGCCTCCTAGTGAACCGTGTTTCCTAGGGGGAACTTCCCCATACAACCTTTGTAAACTTGAACAAGCAATAAGCTAAACTTACATTTGACTAGCTATTGATTTAGACGACTTAGACTCTACTTATAAGACTAAACTAGAAATAGGACATCCTAGGATTTTGACTAACTAAAACTACCTTGGACTTTTGCTAATTTGGGTAAGCTTGGGAAGTGGAGGGGCTCCTAGGAAACAACAAAAAGTTACACGGAAGACCGTGGGTAGCCCTTGGAATTTGGGCTAAGACTTGACATTACCTTGGACCTCATCACATGGGTGGCTATGACCTAAGTAGACTTAGGTAGCTACCTTGGACCTCAAGTTATAGGAGGTATCGGTTGAGGGTGATACGTAGGGATTCCGTTCCGCTCCAATTATAATGTAAATTTCTTATATTATATTCAAGTAATGTTTATATAAATCTTTTACATTTCATTTGATAAAAAAATATCGTAAAAAAAATTATAATTTTATATAATTAGATTCGAGATAAAAAAAATATTATCATCATTAGAGTATAGAATTCATATCATTTGCGCATTTTTAGTTATGATAAAAAATAGGATAAAAAAAATGTACGAATATTAATAGATATTATTGTATTTAATCATTATTAAATGGGGTTGGATGTCGTATTAGATGCGAAAAAGATGGTGTATTTCTTAGTATGTTATTTGTCCCACATTGAAAAATAATGTATGTGGTGAATATACTACGTATAAAGAGTAGAATTGTCCCATATCAGAAGCTTAATATAAGGTGAGGTCATCCTATGATTATAAATAAGAGTCATCCATGGAACTTAGTTATCAACCCAAAATCTTTTGAGTCTCTTAATTATCGTTTTAGAGAGCTCTTATAAGAGTTTGTATTATTATCTCCATAATAGTAAAATTTATTTTATTTGTTTTTCTCGCACAATCAAAAAATTGTTGGTCACGACACGCCTCAGTTATAACAATAACCTACAAATAATAATCACGTACATATTTATAAAGACGATTACATATTAGTGATCTTAACAAACGATACTATTATACGGTGCTAAACAAATTACATATTAATGATCTTAACAAACGATACTATTATATGGTGCTAAACAATCATGTGTTATATAAAAATATATTAGTTATTAAAAAGTCGTAAATAACAATGTTAGTGATCTTACCAAACAATCGAGGTATAATAAAATTAATTTTATTTAAGACAAAATCACAATTTAAAAATAAAATGGTGTTAAATATACCTAAATTGGTTATTAATATGTCATAAATAATAATAATCTCTAATAAAATAGAAAATTTTTAAACTATATAATAACATAAGGTGTTTTTTTTTCATTATTATATAATTATAAATCTAAGTTAATTACCCCGTTGCAATGCACAGGCTTTCAAACTAGTAGTAAGTATGTATCATATAATTTTCTATAGTAATAATTATTGCATTAATGAAAAATTTAGCAACTTATAGTTTATAGATTAATACCAATTTTATTTTATTTTAATGAAAAAATTATAATTATGAATTTAACTAAAAGATTAGAGTTTAATTATGATAATGATTTCATTGAAAAGATAATAGTGTAATGAAAGAAAAATATATTTATTACATTATTTAGTTAGATGCCTTTTGGAAGGAAAACTAAGAAAATTTTTACTCTTAGTAGTAGTAAGGTAAGATGCTTTATGCGTGGAACATATTTAGATGAGTGATATTCCAAGAAGTTGGAATCATGTATCCTTGTAGTGTTTGTAGCCTGTGTAAGCGCATTGTCCAATAATTGAATCATTCGGGTAATATCCTTCACATTTTGTGATGTAATTCAGGCAATCGGCCCCCAGGCCAGGGTTGACCAATAACTGCCAGTCCTGAGCACTTTGCTGGCCAGACTTCATCCTCTTGTTTTCCTTGTAACTTGTAAGCTTACCACATGGCACACAAAGTTGCACTTGGCTGAAATATCTTTCAAGGATATCACAAGTAATTTATCTAAATGATTCACATGAATTATTCAATAACAACCATGTTGACTAGTTGGTCAGGATTGAATATGTGTTCCATTTTCCATGTTTTGTCAATCTTTAATACTAAATATTCTATTGGTGCAAAGTTTTTAGGTTTATGCTACATAAGCTTGAAATATAATAAGGAAAAATTAATGAGTAATCCTATGAGAATTCATTACGGTAGTACGATGATAAATCTAAGCATATCGGGACTGAACGATCAGGTCAGGCTGATTTATTACCCCAAATTCAGTCAGATCTGGCTAATTTATCTCCCCAGAATCAGTCCAGTCAAGCTAATATTAGGTCAGACTTATTTATCTCTCCAAAAATCAGTCAGGTCAGATTGATTAATCTCCATATAATCAGTCAGGTCAGGCTAATTTATTTCCTCAAAATTAGTTATGTTAGACTAATGTCAGGTCAGGCTGATTTATCACTTCAAAATCAGTCAGGTCAGGCTGATTTATCACCCCAAAATCAGTCAGGCCAGGCTTGATTAACACTAGTGTATTGGGATTGAGTAAAACTATCATACGTAAGATGGGTGTTGTTTAAAAATGCTTGACCCATAATTGTTTTGAAATTTGTACTACGATGACATGATTATTTAAATGTTATGCAAAGATCAAGGATTTACCTGAACACTTGAATACCTTTATGATTCATTCTTGCATAATCATGTTACATACTGGTCAGCATTCCTGGCCTGAAACGACTGGTCTGTCCTGATCGGATCTGCACTGATACTGTTCAGGGTTGACTTTCAAGCCCGTCTCGGTCAGGACTAAGTTGTCCAGCCAGGCTTGGATTTTAAAGTTCAAGGTTGTATTTCCTAAGAACATTAAATTATTAGAATTACAATAAGAAAATTAATTGTAGAATTAAGGTTAAAGTACCGAAATTTTAGGATGTAATGCTTAGAGTTTTCAAAACTTGTATTGGATATGCGAAAGACTTATCTTTTAATCCCTTTAGTGACAAATATGCATTCGAACTCCTCAAACTCTTAGGCAACCTGTAATTTGTTGCATCCATGGTCATTGAAAGGACTTTCGACTTGACTTGGTAATACTCCCCTAAGATCTAGCATTTCTTCATCTTAAGAGTGGAGTTATGCAAACTTTTGTATTTTTTTTTTTTTGTAAGGCTCTCAAACTTATGGATAAGAAAAGATCGTGCGAATACTTTATAGGATTGATAAACTAGTTGCCCCATGGTGGGCGCCAATTGTTTTGACCGATTTTAACGCAACCTAGAATCCGGCCAGGGTAGATTATGGTGAGGTTAGCTAGTATCATCCTATTATGATGGTATCATGGTTGTACCTTTGCAGGGTTGATTATTAAAGTAGGTAAAGATAAAAATAAAAGTAAAGAACGATAAAATAAGACATGACACAAAGATTTATACGTGAAAACCCTTAAATGTGAAGAAAACCACGTGCACCAAGCCAGGACATTATTTTAGTAATATTTCGAATGTAATCATAAAACATTTGTGTAAATGCTAAGTAGTTGTATAATTCTTTATGTAATTGAGGTATTGGATGGTGATGGAATGAATTAGATCAGCCTTTGTTGCTTCATATTTATAGTAAAATAGGTAGAAGGATTGGTCACTCGTGAGAAGGAGGTAGCTTCACTTTTGTCGGGTTGTTTCCTTGAATGTAGTTGACTTATTCCTTACTTATGCCTGCTCTTTCTTCATTGTTTGTTAGGGTTTTATGCTAAGCAACTTAGTAGTAAAGATGTGGACTTAGTCTTCCTTGATTATAGTAACTACTCATGACCAAGTGTAAATTCAACATGTGCCTAATTTAGGAAATAGTTAATGATCACAAAATATCTTCTTTGCTTATATTATTAATCCTCCAAGCCATCCTGTGTGCCTCTCCTGGCTAGCTAGTGATTGCGCCTGTTAGGCTAAACTGTGCCTGTCAGGCTGAACCGCGTCTGTCAGGCTGAACTACTTGCCTTGTAACCTGACAATGTCTGTTGTACCCAGATTGTATCCTGGCCAGGCGTGTGATCTTATGCCTGGTCCTCGTATCCTATCTTGCCTGATGCCTGGCAGTTATCTTTTGTATTGTCTTAGATTTTGCCCAAACCAAGTTTTATCCAGGCTACATAGGTTCTAGTCAGGTTAGAAATTATGATCTAACAGTAGGAATCAATATACTTGGGCTAGTCCTGTTAACTATCTTGTCTTCAGCAATGATCGTGTTATCCAATAGAATGACGTACATAATCCGTATGAATGAATCTAAAGTAATGGAATTGAAGAGTTTCAATAAGCATCCTCATAAATGGTACGAGTCAATTTTGGAGTCCGTAACAAAAATAGGTGTTGAAAGTGACCAAGATGAAGAAGCATTAACCCCTGAGCTTCTTTACACTTACGAGACTGCTATGACTGGTTTTGCTGTTAAACTCACAACTCGACAATACGAATATTTGAGTAACGTTGATGGGTTTCTTTTTGGACACCTTGATGGGATAAGAATTCCTCATACCACACATTCACCATGTTTTCTCGGTCTTGACATGGGAAAAGGGCTATGGAATGGTAGCCACTTAGGTTCTGATGTAATTATAGGAGTTGTTGACACAGGAATATGGCCAGAACATGCAAGCTTTCATGATTCAGGATTGTCTCGGGTTCCATCTAGCTGGAAGGGTACTTGTGAAAAAGGCATTAACTTTTCCGGCTCTAATTGCAACAAGAAACTCATAGGAGCACTGTTCTACCTTAAAGGGTATGAGACTAGCTATGGTAGGATTGACGAGGAATATAAGTTTCAATCTCCCAAGGACTCTGGTAGCCATAGGACCCATACTACATCCACTGCTGCCGGAAATGTAGTCCCTAATGCTAATCTTTTTGAACTGGCACAAGCTGTTGCCAGTGGAATTAGGTATGTTTTCCGTGCCAAAGACCTGTGTAGGTGTCGATGCTACTTAGCCAATAAAGTGTTTGTAAGTTGTCGAACACTATAAGCATGAAAGTGTCATCGTAGCTCCCTTTAGTTTTTACATATGACCGTCTTACTATTATGGTTTTGAAAAAAAACATGTTTGATCATTTAATTTATACAGTAGTTTTTGTTTAAATCGTTTTATCTTCATAGGTCCAGCCATAATGTTAGTAAGAAAGTCTCGAAACACGCAAAATGATTTATGTTCGTTTTTCTTGGGTATCCCTTCCCTATTGCTTCCTCCGCAATGTGTATTCAAACAAAGGGTTAAATGTGTGTGACTAGCTGTTGATTGATGAAACAGTTAAGCATCAAGAATAGCAGCGTATAAAGTGTGTTGGAAAAAGGGGTGTACTAACTCTGACTCACTAGCGGCTATTGACCAGGCCATAGCTGATGGAGTAGACATTCTGTGTCCCTTGCTGCACGGAAGAGAGTATCTGTGTCCCTATTACCAAGATCCGCTCCTCATAGCAGCCTTGGGTGCATCACGGAAGAGAGTATTTGTGTCCCTTGCTGCAGGTAATGACGGTCCAACTCCTTCAACCTTATGCAATGTTGCTCCATGGGTGACTTCAGTTGGCGCCATCTCTCTTGACCGGACCTTTCTCGGTCTAGTCACCCTAAGTAACGACATTACATTAAAGGGAGCGTCCAATTATTCTGGTGGTAAGACCAAGACGAAGCAACTGTCAGTTGTGTGTAAGGAAGAAGCTGGCGGGAAAGGTGTAGACTTTTGCATCCATGGATCCCTATATCCTAACTTGGTGAATGACAAGATTGTCCTATGCCAGCATGGTGTTAACTACAGAACTCAAAAGGGTAGTATTGTCAAATCAGCTGGCAGGGCTGCGATGCTATTGCTTAACAGCCCTGAATGGGGAGAGGAGCTTATAGCAGATGCACATGTGCTGCCAGCCTCCATCCTGTGAGCTTCAGATTCCGAGGCAATTAAAGGATTTTTTATTTCAAACAAAAGCCTGGCTGCATCAATTTCTTTCCTCGGAACACAGTATAGTGCGAGGGCTCCGTCCGTTGCTTCCATGTCATCGCGGGGACCAAACTCTATTGATCCCCATGTGAACAAGCCTAATATAGTCGCACCAAGAATCGACATACTTGCAGCTTGGTCTCCCATTGCTTCCTTGACTGGTCTAAACAGTGATAAAAGAAGGGCGGAGTTCAATATAGTATCTGGAACATCAATGTCTTGTCCTTATGTCAGTGGCGTAGCCGCACTGATAAAGTCAGTCCACCCAGATTGGTCGCCAGCTGCGATTAAGTCAGCCATTATGACCTCGGCTGATTCCCATGAAAATAAAGACCATCTCATTTCTGATGCGTCTATTTTAAAGGGAAACAAATTAGCGACCCCTTTCGCGTTAGGTTCTGGTCATGTCAACCCGGAAAGGGCTTCCAATCCAGGTCTTGTGTGTATAATATCTTGCCTGAAGACTATTTGCATGACCTATGTAGCATCAACTACACTGATGCTCAGGTGACTCTTTTTGCCGGAAGAAAATACAAATGCTCAAGTGGAGTCTGCCAGCCTGGTGATCCCAATTACCCATCTTTTACAGTCATCTTTGTTGTTGGTAAAACAGAAAAAACTACGGTAACTTACAGAAGAACACTGACTAATGTAGGCAATGGTAAGGTTAGGTACAAGGTGTTTTTCGAGGAACCTAAGGTCGTTGATGTGGTTGTTGAGCCCATCGTTTTGTACTTTAAGACGCCACGTGAGAAGCTCACTTACAATATCAATTTTAGTGAGGCAAGAACAACAGTTTGCAGAAAAGGCGCCTCAGTATTTGGATAATTGACTTGGATGGCCGGGAAGTATAGTGTTAGATGTCCTATTGCTGTAACTTGGCTATAGTGCAAAAATGGTTAGTTTTTGTTGTAGTTTTAATGTTCGAAAATCGGAGGAATAATGGTTGATTTGATAAAAAAATTGAGTGCTAATTCATATTGTCATGCCGAGAATTAGATGTAGTAAATCGAAATATCAGACTAGTAAACTTAACACGGTTACCTTTTCCTACTCAATTTGTAATAATCGAACCCAAAAAATTTCAGCGCTACTCCCTAAAATCGAAACATTATGATCAAGTTCCTGGCAATCCGAATTTATGCTATCTAACAAATGAATTTTACTTTATTATAGATGTGAAATTTTAGTAATGTAATGTTATTATGTGATCATAGATGTCGATTCTGATATGATACAAATGGTATAAGGAAATATGATTCAACAACTACAGTAGCAGCTTGGGTCACACCCAATTTCCGAACCGCAATACATGCCCAGCGAGACTTCTACGAACATGGAGGTTGTGGCGCAAGCGGCTCATTTGCATATTGATGGTTCAGACTTGTTTAATAACTTTTTTTTTTTTGAGAAAAACACCTTGCGAGTGTTACTTCATTAACGATAGATCAAACAAAACAGCACTATTCGCAGTCGGCGGTAGGACATCCGACCACACACTTTTACCAACGATCCTAGGCAAAATATGTACTAAATAATGAGCCACATAGTTGTTAGCTCTACATGTGTAAGACCACCTAACATAATTAAAATCAATACATAAAAGCAAAATATCATCGATGATTTGTGAAAAAATGCTCCGGCCTTGACGCTTCTCCTTTAGCACGTTAATGACTTGCAAACAATCGCTTTAATTTCCACAATCACGTTCCGCTCCCCTTGGTCTCTTGCCGCCTATAGGCCATCGAGAACAGCAACCACTTCCGCAATAAAAGGATCCCAACTATGCTCCCGAACAATAGAAACCCCTCATCGAACCGCACCAGCACCATCCCTGCAAACAATACCCGTGCTCACTCATTCCCCTTCTTTCACCCCTGCATCAACATTTATTTTCACATATATATCCATCCAACGACACTTTCCACCCCTTACGACCGTCGTCCTCCACACGTTGCCCATTCTCCCTACTTCTCCTCGGCGTAACACTCTGCTCCCCAACTCCTTCACTTAGTACATCCCACGCCCTCTTCACCTCCATATACGGGTTAACCTCCACTCCCTCGAAGATAACCTTATTTCGATGCTCCCAAATAGTCTAGCACCCAACCATAAATTTCCTATACTCCGAGACACTAAGCTCCCCCCATATTGCCTCCACTCAGCCCCTAACTTCACTCCCTCCAACAACCTAATTGTCTCCAACTACCTCGTCACCCATCAACCCCAAACCCTCCCAAACCCATTGCGCCACCCCACAATCCCGAAACAGGTGAAGACTCGATTGATTAGAACAATTACAAAAAGGGTAATAAGAAGACTCGCCTCCGATCCGAGTAATGATGTTTGCTTTTGTTGCCAAAGCTTCACTACACAGCTGCCAGAAGAAAAGCTTTACACGAGGCCAAACCCGAACTTTCCAGAGCTTACCCCATAACCACCGCTCCCTCTCACCATTCGATTGCTCTGTCGCGTCCAGGCCCTCCCCAGCCAACATCATATATGCTGATTTAACTAAGAAGATTCCGCCCCTCTCCAAACCCCAGAACCACGCATCATGAGACCAATTTGGGCTTAGCCGGATATTAGTAATTCTCTCCCTCTCAAAAAGCAAGAACACTTGATTTATTTTATTTGAATCCCAAGTCTACCCATCAGCACTAAGAAGGTCAGCCACCAACATCATCTCATACCCACTCGGACACGGAGAAATAAGTCTCCCTGTTTGGGTCCTTGGAAGCCACGCATGTCCCCACACCCGAGTCTCCTTCCCGTTACTTATCCTCTTCCTCAAACTTCGTTCTATGACTCCTCGTGCCTCCACTAGCCCACGTCAAGCATAACTCGGATTATATTCCAGTGACGCCTCAAGGAAGTCCCCTTCAGGATAGTATCTTGCTTTCGTAACCCGTGAACACAAGCTGCTCGTGCACACCGTAAGCCTCCAAACTTGCTTCCCCAACAATGCAAGGTTGAACAACCGTAAATCACAAAAACCCATGCCACCATTACCCTTCGGTTTACACAGCTTAGCCCACGACACCCAAGACATACCCCTACGACCTTCCCCATTCCCCCACCAAAACCGCGATACCAACATCTGAAGCTCGTCAGAAAAGTTCGCTGACAGGCTTATCGTGTACCCACCAAAGATAACCCACAGGTCTCTAACTAATAAAGCTAGGGAAGTCGGGATCGTATCCACAGGGAGAATAATGCGCGTCCTAAATGTCTAACCAAGTCTATCGGGTAACAAGTTTGTTTGTTTGATTTTGACTCTAACTAAAAGTAGTGAAGGAGAAGAGAAAGTCGGAAAAAGAGTGTAAAAAAATATAAAGAGAAGCTAGGATGTCGGGTCACCAAGAACCTACAACGATCGAATCCGGGTCGGTAGATTAGTTGCAAATAGTCTGAGGGGTAACGAACAGAAACTCTCGGTATACTATTCACCCTAAAATACTAATGATTTACTCTCATTCTAATCAGTGCGTTTCATTCATAATAGCAGATCTCACTCCTTCCAATCTCTCGATCTAGGTCGGGGTTTATCAGATCAATTAATCAATTACGTCGACTTAATCA
>JAOWBH010154429.1:0-11858 GCA_028566215.1 Silene coronaria | reverse complement strand
TCATAATCGCAAATTGTTACGTTCATTGGGTGAATTTAATCGATTAATTGACATCTACAACTCAAAGGAAGTGATTTGATCAATTTTAAGCATAAGGAATAATTACAAGACACCTGAACACGGACATAAATGATAAAAGCCAGATTTAAAAGAACAAAATCAATTAAGGACTCGAATTATACAAATTACGAACCAAAACTCGATTAACAAGGTTAAATTAGATGGAAAAGCTCATATTAAAGGACAAAACGAGTTATAAATATGTACCATGAACGAATTCAAGAGATTCGATATTGACAATCGATCTGGAATTGATTTTAATGACGAAAACCGATTAATATTAACTATCAGTGTAACACCCATGATTATCCGGCCAAGATAATCGAAGGTGTCACCATCTCAGTTTCCCGAGGAAGTGATCCAAAAATCCAATCCAAAGAACATTTTATAGATAAATAAAAGTTTAGTGATTACAAACTAAATGAATAAATAATAAATATAGGTCCACTAGACTACAACATGTCAACCTCTATCTCATATCTACAGTGCAGCCCATATCCCGAATCACGTCATATACAACCTGTAAAATAAACTGCTCCCCATATGATCGGAAATATCATACGGATCACGGCAGGCCACCGCAGAAATATGTAACAATTACACAATCCACAAACGCCAGTTTCAATAATACGAATAAACGTGATAGACAATAAACATGATTATGATATGCAACATGATTATGGTATGCAACAACAAATGCATCACACTGATCATACCTGAGTCTCCAACACCTCCAACACTGGTGCCAGGGACACACCCACGGCACCCAGAACCTGATGACGGCACCGCTCACCCCCACTACCCCTGCCCGACGTTGCGACGCATCGCAAGTCTCTCCGTACTCAAGTCATTAATATGCACATCCCTATTGGGGTGGGAAGCTCCAATAGGCGACCTAAGCGTAAGACGGTCTCCCAACCGTCTTACGTCTCCTCAACAACCATATATCACAATCACCACACCTCATCCAACCTCCACAAACCATACATACAATATAACATACAATACATCATGCCAACATATAAACAGTCTCATATCTCATGAATGTCATGTTATTATGCAACACTCCACCATATGATGTCAAACATCACATACCCACATTGTACCATGAATCGATTATGCCAACAACATGAAATCACGCACTCAATCCCATAATCATGTTATAATGCACCAAACATCTTATCAACTCTAATTAACATGATTAATGCTAAACATGTTATAATGCAATAATGCTATTCATATGAGGCTAATTACAATATCAGCAACATATACAACAATGTTCATTATTGAAACCGAGTAGGATTAACCTACCTTTTAGCATACTCCATAAGCAACTCCAAGTTAATAATAATCTGTCTCATTAAACCATCTCATCCTACAATAATCACATAATAACTTTCACAATACATCATATACTATTATACTAATTAAAACATCTTACTATTACCCTTTAATTACTAACTAATCTAATTAAAATCACTAATTAACCATTACCATGAAAATCCCCAAAAGCTAGGTTGAGGAAAAAAAAAGATATTAAATGGTAGATCTAGACTCACCATATGAAATAAACAAGGAAATGATGAAAGGTGATGATAAATCCTCAATCCCAAGCTTGAATCTCAATAGAAGATGGTGGATGGTTTAGAAAGAGTTTTAGGGAGGTAGAGAGAGGGTTTAGGGTTGGAGAAATAAAGGGTAAATCTAGAAAATGAGTTTATATAGCAAGGCCCAATAATATAAGGCCCAAACGCGGAACCAGATCTGAAAAGCCGAGTCAGTCGGTCGAGTGCTCGAAGCACTCAGCCGAGTGCCGCCCTCACTCGTTCGAGTGACATAAGTTACTCAGCCGAGTGGAAGAAATCCAGAAAGTCTGCCCGAAAGTTACTCGGTCAAGGCACTCGGTCGAGTGCCCTGTCTTACTCGGTCGAGTGCACGACAATAAAGATGTGGGTATTACACTCTTCCCCTCTTAAAACGAACTTCGTCCTTGAAGTTCATACCCTACTCCCTAACATGTCTCTCTAAGTCTCAACTACGCTCCAATGGAAAGTCTATACAAACAACAACACTTACTCAACAAACCGAGCTTGGTATCAACGATGGCTCTTAGGGCGATTTGGCATGTTCATTATTGCATGTTTATTTCATATAATATGCTGCATATTATAAATGAATGTCATTTAAAGTTATGTAATTTATTCATGTAATTTGTCCTAGTATGGCCTAGTTAGTTTTAATCGATATTACCTGTAATGAAAGGGAATACCGATTTGGTTGTATAATAATTGCGATCTCGTATCGCCTGTTTTTACATTTAAATAGATTTAATTTTATTATTACAATTGTATAATAGGTAATTTCTATGTAATTTTTATTATTATATTTGTATCCGGCGATTCCAAGAGACGGTGCCATTCGGAAAGGAGTTCCGATCAAGACCGGTGGTTCCCAAACACGATTTCATGTTGGAAGGCGTTCCAATGAAGATCAAGGGACCAAGGAGTTGGTTTCCGAATTTTTAATGGTTAATTAGATTAGCAATTTTAGGTGGCCATACTACGAATTTTATTTTGTTTGCATGTCTTTTATGTGTGCATACATACCAAATCGCTATCATATGCATTTTAATTTCGTTTGACGACTATTGACAATTAAAATTATCTAGAATTCACCAAATTAGTTCACTTAAAGGGAATTGATAATAAATTGACAAGATCTCTCACATAATTAAAAATTGAGATTAGCCTTACCAAATAGTAGGACCCATGAAACCCTTCGTCATGAGAGGGTAGGTTCGACTCACTGGGGTGCTCTCTTATTATTTAGGGTAAATGGGGTAATAAAAGGTAATTACAATCGAAATTGGGTTGAACTCAACGGGATATAAAGATGGTGTTGTATTCCGGGGCTATAGATGGGTTTAGTTGAAATCCGTCGACCGAGAGTTCTAAGGTAGAATCAGTCAAAGAGTTAACTCACCAAATTTATAAAAATATGCAATGTATCGGCTATCCCATGCCTGTATTTATATAAAGATGGATTTCGGAATCATTCATATAATTTAGGTGGGAGGTCATTATATAAATGCACAAAATTTTAAAACTTGTTAAATTGTTTACAAGTAAAATGATAAATGTTAATTTTTCCTTCATTTCCATTTTGTAGTTGTATTTGTTATTTTCGCAATGGCTTCATCTAGTCAAACCACACCAATTTCCAAAAAATCATGGCTTCGTTCATTTATGGACAAATTCACTTTGAAAGATGATGGTTCTAATTTTAATGATTGCCACTAGGGATGGCAAATTACGTTATCTAATTGATCCCCTTCTCCCTACACCTAATGCAAGATCCGCTACCGCAATAAGGGAGGCTTATGAAGACTACCAAAGGGATTCCGTATGAGTTAAGAATGTCTTAATTTTTGCACTGGATCTCGCGTTACAGCGTCAGTGCATTAAGATGCCAAATGCTCATGAGATTTTCACAAGGCTTATGACTATGTTCTCGCATGCCCCGCAGATTCTCCAATATGATGTCGCCGCTCGCTTCTTTGATCTCAATCTCAAGGATGGGAAATCTTTGAGTTCACATGTACTCAAAATGATTGAGTACGTGGAAACTCTAGATAGTCTTGGTTGTAAGATACCCGAGCAACTTGTGATTGACCGAGTGCTCCACTCGCTTTCGAATGTCAAGTCGTACACCCAATTTAGGGTTCACTACAACATGGCAAACATGAAGAGTAGTCTTCATGAACTCCATTCTATGCTTGTCCAAGCCGAGAAGGACATGGGAGTTAGTGAGAGCACAAGGAAAGATGTGCTTGCATTTAAGGTAAAAGTGAAGGGTAAGTTCAAGAAAAGAGGTAATGTAGGCAAAAAGCCCGCACCCGTCAAGGGTAAGGAGAAGGCTATTATGAATAGCACTCCCAAACCCAAGAAGGGTGCAACTCTTGATGACAAATGCCATTATTGTGATGGTACAGGGCATTGGAAACGTAATTGCATTAAATATTTGGAGGATGTGAAAGCTGGACGTGTGACACTAGCAGGTATTAATTCTTCCAAAATTTCCGTTATTAACATTAATTATGGATATTCTACAACATGAGTATTGAATAGTGGTTGTGGTTCTCACCTTTGTAATCATGTACAGGGGCTGAGAAACGTGCAAAAGCTAAACAAGGGTGATGTGGACTTTCAGATGGGCAATGGTGCTAGAGTAGCCGCCATATCCATGGGGACATATGTACTTCCTTTAGCTTCTGGTCTTGAGTTATGCTTAAATAATTGTTATTATGTACCAACATTATGTAAGAACATAATATTCATTTCTGTGTTAGACGCAGAAGGCTTTTCTTTTGTTATCAAGGACTAGTGTTGTACCTTATTTTGTAATGACTTGGTTTATTGTCAAGCCATCTCTATGAATGGAATTTATGTTCTTGACATTTCTAAAGATGTCTATAAGGTAGAAAACAAAAGACTCAAAATAGACGATCCCGAACAATCTTATCTATGGTATTGTCGATTAGGACACATAAACGAGAAACGCATTAAAAGACTAGTATCGACTGGAATTATTAAACCATTTGATTATGAATCCTATGGTGTATGTGAATCTTGTCTTCTTGGCAAGATGACTCGTGCCCCTTTTATAGGAAAAGGAACTCGAGCAAGTGAGTTGTTGGGGCTTATACATACCGATGTATGTGGTCCAATGACGGTCATTGCAAGAGGAAATTATGACTACTTAATTACATTTACCGATGACCTAAGTAGGTATTGTTATGTCTACTTGATGAGGTACAAAAGTGAAGCCTTTGAAAAGTTCAAGGAATTTCAAAATGAAGTAGAAAATAACTGGATAAAAAGATTAAAGAATTACTATCAAATTGTGGTAGGGAGTACTTAAGTAACGAATTCGATTCTCATTTAAAAAATTGTGGTATTGTATCGCAGTTAACTCCACTTGGCACATCACAATTAAATGGTGTTGCTGAGAGGAGGAATCAAACTTTATTAGATATGGTTCGGTCAATGATGAGTCAAACCGAGTTACCTAACTCGTTTTGGGGAATTTCTATTCAATCAGCCATTCACTCACTTAATCAAAGCCCGACTAAACCAGCCGAAAAGACTTCATGGCTTACACTATGACAAAACCTTTGCACCAGTTGAAATGTTAATATTCATTCGGATTATGTTAGCGATTACTGCATTTCATGACTATGAAATATGGCAAATGGATGTCAAAACCGCTTTCCTCAATGGGTTTCTGGAGGACGATGTGTACACGACACAACCTGAGGGTTTTGTGTATCCTAAAACAGATCCATTTATGGTCTTAAGCAAGCATCAAGGAGTTGGAATCATCATTTCGATCAGGTTATCAAAAAGACGGTTTTACTCGAAGTGTCGAGGAACCAAGTTTGTACATGAAGTTTTGTGGGATCAAGGTGGTCTTCCTAGTCTTATATGTAGATGACATATTACTCATTGGAAATGACGTACCAATGCTTACTTCTGTTAAGGGGTGGTTGGGAAATCATTTTCATATGAAAGATTTAGCAAAAGCACAGTGCATCGTAGGTATTCGAATCTATAGAGATAGATCTAAGAGGATAGTGGCATTGAGTCAAGAGCCTTATATTGATAAGATTCTTGAACGGTTCAATATGAAAAACTCTAAGAGAGGTTTCCTACCTATGGGTAGTGGGATAACTTTGAGCATGTTACAATCACCACTGAGCCCAAGGACATTGAACGTATGAAATCGATTCCTTATGCTTCCGTTGTCGGATCGATCATGTACACCATGATGTGCACTCGTCCTGACATATCGTACGATTTAGGTATGGCGAGTCTTTACCAAGCAAATCCAGGTGAAAGTGACTGGATAGCCGTCAAGAATATTCTTAAGTACTTGAGAAGGACTAAGGATTCATTCTTGGTGTTTGGAGGTGATACTGAGTTGCGTGTAAGGGGTTACACGGACTCTAGTTTCCAAATAGATAGGGATGATTTGAAATCCTAGGTTGACTTTATATTTAAGATTAATGGTGGTGCGGTCAGCTGGAGGAGTTTCAAAGAACCAGTCGTTGCAGATTCTACAACGGAAGCTGAGTACATTGTAGCATCTGAAGCTGCAAAGAAAGCTGTTTGGATTCGGCAGTTTTTGGAGGGACTAAAGGTAGTTCCAATGGCCAAGGATCCTATCACGATTTATTGTGATAATAGTTGGGCTATTTTCCAAGCTAAAGAGCCCAAGTCTAGTAATAAGTCTAGACATGTACTTAGAAAATTTTATGTTATTAGAGAGATTACATTAAAAGGAAGGAAATAACTGTTTGTAAGGTTGGGACAAATGATAATATTGATGATCCTTTAACCAAACCTTTGTCGCAGGCTAAGCATGATAGTCATGTCATTTCTATGGGATTGAAACGAATGTTAGAATTTTTGTAAACAATATGATATGTAATAATTGGAAATTGTATTAATTATTTCATATATGATAATTGCATTTATCGCTTTGAGTTTTACTTTAAACTCTGTTGTTAAACTTTAAATACCTTGTTTTATCCAAATAGGTTGTTGAGACAACACTGAACCATATTTAAGTAAACTGGATTAACATAGTATTTTGTCCTTAGCTACTTAGATGAGGTAACGTCTCGAAGTGACTAGATTGTAAGTCGATTAATGGCGAGTTCAACAGCCATAGGGTCATAAAGATGACAAGTCGATTACATAGGCATACGATGAAGATACTCTGTCGGGCAGTGACCATTTACAGAGTTCTTTTAATCTTCTAATTTTTAGCTAGGTCGTGGAAAGAACTTCTATAGTATTCTTTTTGAGTCGATTCTTTTGACTAGCGACTGTTTGTCTGAGTCAGTAAATTTTCCAATTGGCTTAGGTTTTTGTCCTAGGTCGCACCGTAAGAGGAGGCCGAAGAGCATCTTCTTGGTCATCGTGATCTGTGATTGAACGAAGAAAACAGGTCAATAGGATTTGTCTACCCCTTGTCAGGGCTATTACATCTCAGGGCCACTCGAGGAGTAGTGACTATAAATGCGTGGCCACGCTCGGAAGAGATCTATGGTAGATTTTCCGGTCAGACAGTACTCTCCAGATCGAGGAAATCACTCTTGATATGACCATGTGCAAGTACGACTTGAAAGAGACCTTGCATTGAGTGGGAGATAAAACACTCAAGAGAATTGGTGGCGCACACTTGTGCCGGACTAGTGGGAGATTGTTGGAGTAAGTGTCCTCCACAATAGTGCGGTCACATAATAAATCTCATAATAAGAATACATTTGGGATGGTATTTAATTATACTTGTCAACTGATCAACGTATATCGGTAACAATTGGCTGACTAGAGTTTGACGTTACTGTCGTATGACGGCGGTAATCAGTTGATCCCTTTAGGCTTTAGGTCACACCTATAGGATGAAACCCAAATAGAACACTAATTAATTGTATTTGATATAAATAAAATAATAAGCACAAAACACCCCACTTGAAGTGGGTGTGCCGGTTTTGTGAGGCTTTATAAGGCCATTTTGTGGTCATTTTTAGTTGCTTGTTTTTTGTATAATATACAACATGCATACCTCTCTCTAAACACTCACATAATAATACATCTTTTTTTTTGGTAAAAGGTTAGATTCTCATTAAGAATAAACAAAACTATTACAAACTATCCACTTTGGATAAAATTTCTCTTTAGCTTTTAGCATCTAAAACTTAAGAGATCTAAGTTAGAAAACATCCTTTTGTGACTTTGAATTGCTTATCCAATACATTGATTTACATTTAAGAGATATGCTAATTTCTTTCAAAACATAATCAATTCGAGGCACAACCCCATCCAAATGAGCCTTGTTTCTCTACTGCCAAATTGCATAATAGATAGCCTGCAGCCAAGCATTCGCCACCTTCTTCTTTACTTTTGCCCAAGGTTTTGTGTTAAGCCAATGCAATCCCTGGTCTGCAGGTATTTTAATATTCAGAACGTGATAAAGCATGTCAAACAGCTATTTTGTGTACATACAGTGCTGAAATAAATGCTGATGAGTTTCAGCTGTTGTACCACACAAATAGCAAAGATCATCCAAACATATACCCAAATAGAACAGTTTTGCTTTCAATTGAAGGGCTTTCCTAGCAATCAACTAAGTGATAAAATTGTGTTTGGGAATGCACCAGTTTTGCCAGACTTGCTTATGCCAAGTAACAATAATTTGTTTCTGTCGTACCCACTCATAGCCCTGAGCTATGGTGTAGCCTGCTGGGTGAGCTGACCAATGACCAGCAATGTAACCTCCTATCAGTTTCTCTTTCACAGAGCATATAGTTTTCCAACTCCAAGAGGAGTCCGTTTTTGGTTTGTAGCCGCTCCAGGTCTCTCCTTTTAAGTAAATATGACTGACCCAACGCACCCAAAGACTATCAGGTTTAGTGTAAATCCACCATACAAGTTTTCCAATGGCTGCTACATTCAAGAGTAGTTGTCTTTAACACCAAGACCTCCTTCATTAATTGGTGCACACACTCTCTCCCAACTAACCATAGGGGTCCTTATATAGTCAGTGGAACCATGCCAAAGGTTCCTAAGGACACTCTTTGGTAAGACAAAAATGTTAGCCCAGTAATTATACAAAACAGAGAGTACAGAATTAACCAGTGTTAATCTGCTTGCATAAGATAATTTCTTGTTGCCAAAGCCTCTGATCCTTGCCACTACTTTATCAATAAGGACTGAGCAATGCTTTACTTTCATTCTTCCTGAAATGGGTACACCTAGATATTTGAAAGGGATTGTTCCTTCTTGAAAACTAGAGATTTGCAGAATATCATTTTTTACAGTAGGTGACACTTCATTAAAATAAATATTTGATTTCTGAGTATTTATTTTCAACCCTGTAGCCACTGAAAATGTTGCATACGATCTTAGAAGAGTCATAATGGAGGCAGTATCTCCTTTGGAGAAGAGGAGTAAGTCATTTGCAAACATGAGATGAGAAAGTTGCAATGACTTTACACAAAGGGTGAAACATGAAGTTCATAGTACTAGTTGTATATGTAAGAATCCTGCTCAGGTACTCCATTGTAATGGTAAATAATAAAGGAGAAATGGGGTCTCCTTGCCTTAGTCCTTTACCTCCCTTGAAGTACCCAAAATTCATTCCATTAAGGACCAGTGAGTAGTAAGCAGTTCTAACACAAGTCATCACAACCTTGCTAAAAGCCGGAGGAAAATTTAAGGCATCAAGCATCTGTTCAATAGAATCCCAACTCACAGAATCATATGCCTTCCTCAAATCAATCTTCATGAGGCATCTACGAGACACATATTTTCTAGTGTAGAGTCTAACAATATCCTGACAAATTAAAATATTCTCAATGATATTTCTCCCTTGGATAAAGCCTCCTTGATTGCTACTAATAATTTCAGGGAGGACCTTGGCAATTCTTGAGCAAAGTATTTTTGAAATGGCCTTGTATATAACATTACAACAAGAAATAGGCCTAAATTGAGTAACATTTTGAGGAATATCACACTTGGGCAACAAGGTAAATGTATGATTCACTTGCTGCAACAATTTCCCAGTGTGAAAGAAAACCAATATGGCATTACACAGCTCATCCCCAATAATTTACCAGGCATCTTTAAAGAAGGCACTTGAGAAACCATCAGGACCTGGGGCCTTATGATTTGGAATATCAAAAATTGCAGTTTAATCTCATCTTTGGTAACAGTGGCCATTAAAATATCCTTGTGAATGTCAGTACACACCTGACCTAGCTGTACCACTGTCATATTCACCTTAGTAGTGACTTCAGCAGTGCCAAGTATATGGGTATATTAATCCAGAAAAGCATGGTGTATCTGATCACCAGCTTTACATGTTCTCCCATTCATATCAGCAATGCTAAAAATTTATTAGTGGCTCCCTTCCTTTTATAACTGAATGAAAATATTTTGTGTTGTTATCTCCTTGGTTTACCCAAACTGCTTTGGATTTTTGTAGTAAGAAATTGTCACAAGCTTCTTGGAGTTCTTTGTAAACCTTAGCAGCCTCTTTTTCTTGAATAATGAGAATAGAATCAGAAGGATTTTGCTGAAGGATAGTTTGAATAGAATCCAAATTCTTCCAGGCATGAATGGTGCTATTTTTAATATCAGCAAATAGTAGCTTGTTTAAATTTTTCAAAGGCTTTTTGAGACTTTTAAGTTTCATAACCACCTTGAACATTTTTGTCCCTTGCCATCTAATATTCCACATAATCTCCACGCAAGTTTTAAAATCCTCCACTTTGCTCCACATATTAAAATATTTGAAACTTCTTCTCACTTCAGTATTCATCACTGCTTCTTTAATGAGGCACGGAGTATGGTCAAATTATCCTTCTTTGTAAAAATGAGCATAAGAAGAGGATCTAACTTGGAGCCAGTCATGGTTAACAAGCACTCTATCTAATCTAGAGTAGACTCGAGTGGTGGGATCCTGCTTATTATTCCAAGTATAAAAAGACCCCACTGCAAGACTATCAAGAAGACCACAAGTATCAATACAGTTCTGAAAATCTTCCATTTCCTCTTCACTTGTTTGCCCCCCCTAATCTCTCAATAGGACTAAGGACACAATTAAAATGCCCACAAACCACCCAGGGACCAGAAATATTTGCTGAAAAAGAAATTAAATCATTCCAAAGAGGCTTCTTATCCCCTAGATCATTAAAAGCATAAACCAAACCATGGTACAGTAGAAAACAATGTTTGAATCAATTTCCTTAACTTCCATATGAATAAGCTGAGAACTATAATGAATAAAGTTCACATGAAAAATTGTAGGGTTCCAGAGGACCCAAACTCTTCCTCCAGGGTGCCAAGAAGTGTTAGCAGAGACAACCCAACCTTGACACATATTATTTTTAACAGAATTTAGAGACAAAGGTTTTACTTTTGTCTCAAGGAGACCAAATATGCCTACTTGATGCTGATGGAGAAACCGTTTCACTTGCTTTTGCTTAGATAGACTGTTCAGTTCCCTAATGTTCCAGAAGCCGATGTTATGCATTACTCCCAGATGGGAGAAATACACTACATGTCGTTCCAATCCCAAATTTTGGTGTGTCATTATTTAATGCATCCATGAAAGTATACTGGCTGAGTCTGGTGTTGCTCTGTCCAATATTGATAATTTCTTGTCTACTGAGGATAACTACAGGTCTAGCAGGAGTATTGACTTGCCTGTAATTACCATCTCTGTTCCAAGTAACCTGCAAGTGATGCTGCACTTCCTCTAGAGTCTTGGCTATAGCAGGAGAGGGGGCAGTGACATGATTAGGAACTAAGACAGGGCTAGCCATTTTAGCCCCAGTAGTAGCTTGAGTTTGTAACAAAGGCTTTTTGGGTATCCATTTCTGTTTTGTAGTGGGAGCATTTTGAACGACCTAAGGCTTAGGCTTCCCACATTTCACACTTTCATGACCAATCCTGTAATACCCGGTATTCTAGGACACCGTAGTTGGGCCTTGACTTAGATTTGGGACCTTATAGAGTCATTCGGAGACGATATTGGTACCTTGGATTCGACCGAGTCGTGTTAACTCGGCCGAGTGAGTTATGACTCGGCCGAGTGGCCTCAACTCGGCCGAGTGGATGTTTAATTCGGCCGAGTGTTGTGACCCCAGAATGATTTTATAAGACTCGGTGACGCGATTTACTTCATTTCCGTCATCTTATATTTCTTTCTTCTTCCCCTCCAACCCTAAC
>JAOWBH010154418.1:0-11858 GCA_028566215.1 Silene coronaria | reverse complement strand
AAACTTAATCATTGGCTGTGTGCTTTGGTTAAGTCTATCTTGTTCACTTAAGTCAATTTTACAGTTCATAAGTTCAGCTGTTTTGCATCATCAGCCATTCTGTATTACTGAAATCCATTTCATTCCTGCAATTATACTTTCCTATAAGCCTAAATTCGACTGAGAATTTGTTAAGCTAAGTGGTTTCAGTCCATATATAGTCTTCAAATAAGTTCTTGTTGAATTTATTAACATTATGATTCATTAATTAGTACTAAATGCAATACTCAGGGAAATGAAGTTATCTTCTGAGTTTACAATTACACAAATTAATCGTGACTCGTGAGCTTAGGATTACAAGTTACTCCGTATTTAGCTAGTTTCAAAAGCTGGCAAAGTACCATCAAGTACAAGTAACTCGTTACACGTGACTCTTGAGCTTTGAACCTTACTCTTGGAGCATGTTACATTTGTGAATCAATTCAACATTCAAATGAAGCTAATTTTCAAAGGGAGCAGCTTCTCATCTTTTCTCACTTATTTGTTATAAGTATCACAGCTAGTTATCCTCATTTCCAACTAAGTATTACCAGAAAATGACTTCAAAAAACCTTTAATGACACCCTAAATAAAGTCTATTCATTTCCAAGTTCACGCTCCACCTCACACACAGGTCATTCATGAAGGCATTTGCATTAACATATGTCGCAAACTCCACTGAAATTACTAAGTTAAATTCTTAATTTCACCTATTTTTATGCACCTGAATTGAAATAAGTCTCATGATACCATCAACAAGCATGGCAAATAGTATATAAACTTTCTCTGACCCAAATTTATGAAAGAAAAACTCGATGAATGTTATACATACTCTCTTTCATGCAAGTCAAAGCACATACAAAACATATTTAACATCTTCGTCATAGCTCTAAATACAGCTGTTCATTTGCGGTTCGGTTAACCGACCGCTAATTTAATTTGGTTCAGGAGCGGTTCGGTTCGGCCAAACTCCGAACCTAACCGCACCGTTTCTAACGGTTATAAGCGGTTCGGTTAACCGCTTTTCACGGTTATTAGCGGTTCGGTTAACGGTTAACCGAAAATCGTTCTATGTATACTTTTTTTTTCAATTTCCGTTTACTTTTCCATGTAATTTAATTAAATTTTCACCCAACCATAAAATTAACTAGATATACTTTATTATTTATCAATTTATGACTTTTTGAATTTCAATACTCTAAGAAAATGAAACAAGAGAACAAATTTTCTTATAACATTTTCATTTTTTGCTTAATTTTTAGTCAAACGGTTCGGTTCGGTTAATCGGTTTTCTAAAATAGCAAACCTAAACCGAACCATTTACATGACATATTTAACGATTCGGTTCACCGAACCTCTTTGTCTAAACGGTTTAGTTAACCGAACCTAAAAAATGCACGGTTTTCGGTTTTCCAGTTCGGTTATTGCGGTTCGGTTTATTTTGAACACCCCTCTCTAAATACTGTTAATATAATTGTATTACGAGACAAAAGGATGACGTTTAATGTTGAAGTTCATGCTTTTACCTGCATTGCTTGAACCGACACCCCTATCAATGAAAGTGGGTAAGCCACAAGTTTATATCCAATCGCCTCAAGTTCATCGGGAGAGAGAATAGGTGTTTTACCTCCTCCTTCAAGCATGTTGGCCTACAAAAGAAGAGAAACAATAAGTACATCAACAATCACTTCCGTAACATAACAACTATTTTAGTAAAACATTGAAAAAAAGAAATAAAAAGATACCAAAACCATATCACATGTAAAATCCAAAAACTCCTGCATATAACGAGGTAACAAGGTCGTATATATTAAGATACAGGAAAATTCATTGGGCCTCAAATAAACCTACCAAAATTAACCTGACTCAAATAACCGGACCTGTACCCGACACCCAAACAAAGGACCTGAGCATGCTGGTAATCCAAATTGACCCAAACGAATATGACCGACCCAAAAGTTTATTGTTGTAAACTAAACATTATCCACAAAGAACTTAATATAAATACACCCGAACCCGAACCCGAACCCGACTTGACCGATCTGACCCGGATTCTTCCACACACGAATATGACCCCGATTACTGAACTCAACTCAACTCGACTCAGTTGACTCGTTTGCCAGGTGGAGCTTCAACCATCAACTCAAGCTAACGGTGAAGAGACCATTTCAACCAAAACCAAAAAAATAAGATGATTGTTCATGCCTAAATCAACGGTTTTATGTCTTAATATACTTAGGCATACTATGCTATAGCTTGAAAACATAGAGAAAGTCTTAGATAACACATAATGAGCCATCACAAGAACTCGTAGTGAGCCATAATGGGAACTACATTAATAATTGAATTCCCCAATTGCCAGTTCATAACATAAGAAAACAGAACTTCAGAGTTAAGACAACTACCCTCATAACTAAAGTCCAAAGAATAACCAATCAACTATAACAGATAATAAAGTTGACCAGCCTATGGGTTTCGATCACGATAAATGTGGACTGCATCGCCTCAAAATGTGGTAAAATGTAGTTATGGACCTTATGGTAAGATCTAAAACCTTGATAACTCCGTCGCGAATCAGTATTGCGGTCGATATTTAAATCTAGCTTGCTATGCCTCATTATTTTAAAAAGGGCAATTGGAGTGACCCAAGCCTTATGAAGGAGTCAAATTGAGAAACTAAGGGGGCGTTTGGTTCATCTAAGGGAAAGGGAATGAAATCAAGAAAGGGAAAGAAGGGGAAAGGAATGGGATTACCCCAAAATTACTTCATTGTTTGGTTTATTTATCAAAGGAATAAGGGAACAATAATAATAAACTCAACTACCACCCATATTGTTCTCTACCACCACCAAAAAACACCTAAGACAACCTCCGCTCCTCACCATCAATGGTCACCGGCGCTGGCGACATTTCCACCGTCATCGACACTTTCCCTGCCCAACCACCATTTCACAACCCCTAAAACAATGCACATGTCGAATTTTGATTAATCAACAAAACACTTCAATAATCAATCTTATTTTTTTAATCCAAATCCATGTAACTACAATTTGCTTGATTTGCCTCCTTTCCACCGGTGTTATTGCATTAAAAGCAACAATGTTCAACTGAGGTGCTTGGCTAGTTGGCTATGGAAGCTGTAACTTAGTTGTGGAACAATAATTGATATGGGAGTAAGTAATATTCAATGGTCTTCTGAACAGATGGCGGGTTTGTATACGGCGAGTGGGGTAGTAGGAACGCTGGCGACAGTGGCTTAAGTGTTGCGAGTGGCCGCGGATGTTGGTGGTGATGGGTTGGGTGGTGGTGTGTGTTAGAGGTGGGAACGGTCGGGCTAACGTGGTTGTGGTGGTGGGTGTTAGAGGTGGGGTTGGCAACAGCAAAGCAGGGGGGTGGTGTCAAGAGGCTGCTGTGGTGGTGGCCACAGTTTAATGGTGATGCATGATGGTGGTGGGTGGGTAAGTGGGTTAGGAGGGAAAGGTAATCCCATTCCCTGGGAGGTAAGGGGTAAGGAGTTAGAGGAGTTTGGGGGTAAAGACGGGAATCATATTCCCTTTATTTGTATCAAACAAACACAAACAAAGGGAATGATTCCCTTACCCTTTCCTGAATACAACCAAACAGCCCCTAATTCATTCAGTATCAGAACCTTTAGTTAATGACATATTCACAACTTTCTCACCTGTAAAATCAATAACAAGATCCAGACACTTACCATCAAGTTCAAGGCAGGGGTACCCTACAAATCGTGAATTGTTAAGAACGAATTCTATTTTGTCGCTTACTAAAAGTACATATAACACAAATTCTAAAAGAACGAACCGTGAAACGGTAAAGGCGTATTCATAACAAATCCAGTAATCATGGTTCAAGACTTCAAGACAAGAGCAACATGTCTCAAGTAGTAAGTAGTTAGTAGACTGACTACAATTACGTGGTTATAGTAGTTTATTACCAACCACCACACCTAAATTTGTCAAGACATTGTGATAAAAGAGAACCAAGTTTGTAATTTCGGTTTCTGGCTACAGTCGTGTCTTAGTCAGTCTACTTTTAGTGCAGTAGACGAGTTTTAGATGAGAAAAGATAAACTTGGATGCTGACACACATGTGCGTCTGAAAAAAACAAAATTGAGATCAAGCTAGGAAACAATGTCATGGAGCTAAGGATGATGATCAAACGGAAGAAGATGAATTCATGACAAATCCACGTCGTTCTTTCGACAAACACAGGCACCTTAATTATTATTACTTTGTAAAATAATGTCAAGTTTATTTATGTGCTATCATTCGAGAAAGGTTACAATAATTTTGCTCAAAACCTTTTTTTTCTCATTCCAATAACACAATTAAGAATTTATGAAAAAAATATTATTTATTGAGCTCGGCTCGCCTGACCGGATCTCGGGCCGGTTCAATGCCTCCCTAGTCCCTCCCCTTAGCACTGCTCGTCCCGTACAGCCCGCCCACCTTGACAGGCCAATTCAGGGCTTGGTCAGGTGCGCATGGCCCGTCCTGCCCGGCCCAAACCCACCTTGTGGTCAGGTCAAGTCTTAATATATAAAGAGAATCAAGGTGAAGTGCTAGTGGCATTTGACTAATTGGCTCCAACAATAAGGTCCAAAAAAAAAAAAGTGAAAGAGAACTTTAGGTGGGTTGAAACAATGTCATAAAAAATACGATAATTCGTTTAAATCCAGGGGCGCCATCAAATAGCCAAGGAACCATCTTCCATCTCCACTAATCCAGCCCTTTCTCATCCTTCACCTCCAAGCTTAAAGAACATCTTTAGCCTTCCAAAGTTGAACCCAAGATAAGTCAAAAGGGCACAAAGATTAGTGCCACAATGACAAGACCCAAGGAGAGCTGAGCAAAAAGTGAAAAGTGATTTGTGTACTCCTCATCTTCAACTAAAACAAGCTTTTGATGGAGCTTTGCACTAACAAACTAATATGATTTGGAAGTCATGAGTGGAGCTTAGCTAGCACTTTCAAATTGAAGAAGGTAGAAAGTCCTCAGAGTCCAAATTTGAATTTTGCAAAAATTCTTAGTAGATACAGAGTAAAATTTATTTATAATTGAGAAAAGCAGTAATTCATGTGCAGTAATGAAGTCACTTTTTTTTTCCCTAATTTTGAGGCAACAGTAACCAGTATACTAAAAGAGACAAATTGTACTGGTAGAATAGACCAAGTGCATTTTAAAAGAGTTATATGGCCACCTCTAAAGAGAAGTTTCAATTTCCACCCAATAAGTCTCAATTGAAACCTCACCCTAGTAGGATCCCATAGCAATCAAACTTGAAACTTGAAACTTGAAACTAGCACCACAAGAAAAAAGACTAAGTACGAAGAAAGGGAAGAAATCAACAGCACATCCAAAGACGTCAATCAAACCAGGGTTACCAAATTCGCTCCTCCCCCTCCAAAATCCGAATTGATTCAAGCGAATCAATTCGTGATTCGTTTTTGTGTCAATTCGCTGTTAATTCGCCCAGATGAGCGAATTATAGGACTTCGCTAAAACCCACAAAATATTCAGAAAAAATTGAATTGAAGTATATGCAAGAGATGTAGACATGTAGTAGTACATAACTACATAGTACTTGATCAATTTTCTGTTATCTAAGTACTTAGAGACTTTTTTAAAGAAATTATATCAGTAATCAAGTATTTTGCTAAAATTAATTTTTGTATTTTATTCGTTTTGTACATTAGGCGAATCAATATGAATTAGCGAAATATGATATGCTTTGCGAGTCAAATTCGACGAATTACCAAATCATAAATATTGTAATACGCCCAACGAATCGCATTCGTTAAATTGAGTGAATTACGAAAAATGAATCGAGCGAAATACGAATCCAGAATTACGAATCCAGCAACCCTAGGTCAAACCATAGAGATCGAGCGCTTCACCAATAAGGAAACACACTTCTTAGGCAGATTAACTTTGAAATGGGATCCCCAAATTGGTAAATTGCTTCGTTATCCTCTTCAAAAAGATGTATACATTGAATTATCTTTGGACCCACGGGGGCAAAAGTAACTCTAACGAAGTAATCCCTTCTATGGAAAGATATGCTCCTAAAAAGCAAATGGCTCTAACTAGTTGATTTCAGAATCATAGTAAAATAAAAATAAAAACAAAAACAAAAAACAAAAAAAAAGACAAGACATTATAAGAAAAAACATTCAAGCAAGGACCCTAACTGATCAGGAAAGAGAACACTCACCATTTTGGGAACTAGAGGAGAAATCTCGCAGAAGGCCTTCATCTCATCTCTAGAAGTGAGAGCATCTATGAACAGAATGTCTGCCCCTGCATCGGCAAAGGCCCGGGATCTTCGCAATGCTTCATCAAGGGACACGGCCTGACGAGAATCAGTTCTAGCAACAATGACGATATCTAAACCACTTTCTCTACGGGCATCTACAGCTGCTTTTATCCGCATTACTGCTTCATCTGTCGGCACCACCTTCCTGCCTTGAGTATGACCACAAGCTTTAGGAGACACCTAGTCATTGAAACAACTACGGAGTATAAGCTAAATCAGCATTTGAGATGGTCTTCCCATTAAAAAAAAAAAAAAAAAAAAAAACACCCCATGTTTCAGTTCTTAGATGGAATATTCCAAATTAATAAACTTTGTAAAGGCAATGCAGCAGACGTGTTTCTCATATTTGTTAAGTCTACACAATCACTTGCATTTACAGAGCCTGTGACATGAAGAAAGACAAGAAACAGAAAAGTAGATGAGGAAATAAAGATATGCAGTGGTTAACATGTATATTGAGCAAGAAAAGCAGGAAGACAAACTTGATCTTCAAGAATGATTCCTGCAAAGCCAGCTTTAGTGTATCCTTTGACAGTTCTTTTTACATTCATGGCATTCCCATAACCATTGTCACCATCCCCAATGACTGGTATTGACACAGCATCTGTGATCTTCTGCCCTTGATCGACCATTTCTCCATAGGATATTAGACCGACATCAGGCAATCCCAATCTAGCAGCCGATATTGAAAACCCTAGAAATGTAGGGAGGACAAAAGTGAAGTTAGCAAGACAAAGTCTAGAAATGTTGGTTAATATCTGACAATGGCTAAAGGCTAAGTTACAATGCTAAAAATATCACAACGAGATGACATTCATGAACCAAGCATTATCACTGGTTTAGTCGCCGAACTGGTGTCCATCGAAAAGAGATGATAGTAATATTATCGAAGATTGAATCATATTACACAAATTACTAATCATTTGTTTACATATATACCATGAATGGGTGTCTCATTCATTTGCTTACCTTTCAATATTGGGAATATATTTGGGAGTTTAACCTATTGTCCACTTGGCACTCAATAAAAGCATAGGCAAACAAATGAGCGGGACGGAGGGGAGACGAAATTGGCATGCTTTGCAACAATTAACAACATACCGAGTATAAATGAGTGGTTTAGTGACACTAGAATTAGTTGTTGTAACTTGAAATAAGTAAATTAGGTACCACTAGTGAAACAATATTGGAAAGCAGCTTGCTGGACAAGCATAGCACTGAGAGCGTCGAAACAGGCGGGCCCCTGGTGGATTCCAGGGGATTCAAGAATACGCCGAAGATCAGATGCCGGTGATTTTCTATCTCCATCAGAAAGCGGCGAAGACGATGCGAAAGCCGGACGGAATCTTCTAGAGAGACGGAAGCCTGCTCTGGGTTTGTGTTTGCTCAAGTTGACGATGTTGAAGACACCGGGAAAGGGCATGGGCAGGGACAGCGGTGAGAAGACATTGCAGTTATTAGTCGGTAAATGCTGCATTTGCTCCTACTCTCTGATGGATCACCTTCTACCTTGTGTAGTTGTGTTCAACTGCTTTTGGTAGGCCGGAAAAAAAAAAAAAAAAAATCACAAATATACGAGTTAGGTTCAACTAAAGTTTTCTAATTTGAAAAAATGGATATTTAATGCAAGGTGGCAAACCACGAGTGTACCACGTGTGTATTCATTGTGCGAATTCATTGTTCGATGCGAACCTACGAACTAGATAAGGATTGAGCAAAAAAAAGTGCGTGATAAGAGAATAAACATTGTCATAACAACGACTGCTCTTCGACGGCGACGGGATCATTACTGTTTTGCGACGGTGACGGGAGTTTCTCTTTTCTTTCCTTGCTTCCTTAATTTATGTATGTTTATCCCCCTTTATAACCCTAATTTTTCCTATTTTCGCTGTTTTTGTGTTACATTTGATTTTGTGATTCAATTTTTGTTGTTTAGTCAGCTCAAATTCTTATATCTGCTATTAAAAATACTCTAATTAGCATTTCAGAAAAAGTCGAAATCGTGTGTATCTGGTAGTAATAGTATGTGTATCTTGCAGCATTACCATGTGTATTTGGTTAGGGGTTTGTTTTTTGCAGAATATCATCTTAATTGTGTCAAATATTAACTTACCATGATTAAATATTCATGTTAAATTGATCATCTGTAGGTTCATTGCATTTTTGTGGTGATTATGCTTACATAGACAACTATGGAAAGTTGGTGTAAAGGGTTGGTGGTTGATATTCAAAATGAAGATAAAGCACTCTTTGTCAAGAGTTATATAACTGAAATGAAAAAGGCTATGTGTTTGTCATTTGCTCCGTTAATGGAAGTTACACTCAATGGCAGCTGCTATCAAGCCCAGCATAATGTTTTTAATAACCAAGATCTCATGACTAAAATATTTGAACAAGTTAACTGTAACCAAGATAAGGCAAACATGGTGATGGTCTGTAGAAATTGGTCACAACTGTTTCTCTTTCATACGAGTGCACCTCGTATTGAAGTTGCATACTGGCTCTCTCTGCATATAAATGATATAAATGGTGTAAGGAGTTTTTATAGGGGTTCTAGAGTAGTTTATCAAAGATGCAAATGTTTTATGACAGAGGATATGACAGCAAAAGTCATCCTGCATTTTCAGCAACAAAAAAACCGAGATCAGAGTTCCCATCTTAATGATCTCGATGACATTGCAATTGCACAAGTTAATGAGTTCTTGCGTTCTTTGTCTACGCCATCTGTGACACGTGACAAAGCAATTAGCATTGCAGCAGACTTACTAACTAGTAGAACTTTATCTTATCTTGATTTGCCTTGTCTGATGGAAATATAGCCACAGTTTGGAACACTGTGTACCAATGTCGTGTCTATCTCCTCAGGGTTTTCAACATAGGTTTACAAGCTGCCCTTTTCTTACGCTTTAGTAGTAATATTGTATAATTATGTGAACCTTTTGTATAATTATATAGTTCTTCGTTTATCATTTTGTGTAACTTAAGTTGTTATCTAATCTTATAATTTGAATATAAGCTAAAATTGTTGTGCTTCTGTCCAAATTGCAATTAATTTTGTATTCTTTTCTTGTTTTTAATTTTAGGGTTTGATCTCACGTTTCGATACACTCGAATAATTTGCTTGATAGATATCTCTCTAGATACACTCCTTAAACTTGCTAGATACAGTAGTTCAAGTTGCTGGAAACATTTAATAGTTGGTTGCGACTTCATTTTTACACTTACTGATCTTGCTATTTATGATCTTGTTGCTCAATGCTGATAACATTTTAATAATCTTGTGGCTCAATTCTAAACCTATATTATGTCTTTTATGCGGTTGCCTTACATTTTGTTAAGTTGCCAAATACACATAACTTGCAGTGTACATACATACCTTTATCATTGTTTTAAATGTAAAGAAATGAAGAGGTTGTTGCTGTGTAATGATGGTACAAGTACAAGCAAAGAAAACGAGAAACTTGTTGTTACTAAAGCTGTTAAAAGGAAAAGATCTCAAGATGTTGATTTGGGGCAGTGTTATTTGAAGATACGTATGTCACCTAAAATGTTGCTGACATTTATCAACAGTGGTTTGAGTGCACAGCAAGTGACTGACATAAAAGACATGGGGTTTGGGGGGCTTCTTAATCTTAAGACGGACACAGTGCCAGGCGCTCTTGCTTATTGGCTTGTTACGACACTCAACACAGACTCATGCTCCTATATGAAAGGGACACTTCAAATAACAGATGAAGATATTCATCTATCAACCGGTATTCCAATGGGTGGAAATGAAGTCATTATAGCTTCACACAACGACAAGAGTGCTGATTTTCTTGAGATAAAGAGGAAATGGTTGGAACAGTTTAGGAAAGAGGATCCCACAAAAATCGAAGTCAAGGATATTCTAAATTTGATCATTAGCCAAAAAGAGGGTGGGGAGGCATTTAAAAGGAACTTTATTGTTTTTATTGCCTCGGCATTTTTGATGGGGGTCAAAGGGACTATAGCTAGCTTAAGAATATTGAAGTGTTTACAAAATATGGCATCTATTTCATCGTATAATTGGTGTCAGTTTTGTCGAAGAGAGTTCATTGAAGGGGTAAAGTACTGGAGAAACCATGTAAACGACACATTTGGAGGCCCTATTATGGTTTTTGTGTTTGTGTACCTTGATAGAGTATCCTTTAGTTTCTTTTCTGTTTCTCGTGTCTTCCCTACATTGGTTTCGTGGAACAAAGACAATATCAAAGCTAGGCTTAAGCACGAGATGATTGCCGGGTTTGGAGAAGGAGTTGTTCTACCTCGTGTTGTAAAGGGTCTAGTTGAAGAAATAATTTTCAATGTGACGCCAGATATGTCTGAAACAAAGGAAGCAGATTCTAAACAGAACATTTCTTCTATTAAAAAGTTGGCAGAAGATGCTAGTACTCTTGCTCTAGCCTTTGAAAATTTTTCAAAGTCTTTGGTTGCTGCTAAAATGGATTGTCCAGATTCTGGAATTGTACAACAAATGGCACAATTCGCATCTGCTTTAAGTGAATGTCAATATTCCTCTCAACCTACAACAGATGGGTTGAACATTCCTAAAACCAAAGTTGCTCCGAATGAGAAAGGGAAAGAGAAGGACACGGTTTCTAATGAGGATGACGGTAATGATTTGGATCCAGTTAAAAAGTTTTCAAAACTTAAATTTGAAAGTGAAGATGAGTTGTGGGCAGCTCTTATTAATTTAGAAGTTGCGGTGGGAAAACGGCCTGAAATAGGTGAAGTTACGAAGAAAGGATCTAAAGTAAAGGCAAAGTTATCTTACCTATTCTTTTGGATTCCGAGTCTCAAGAATTGGAGCCTTTGAATTCTAAGAAAAAGGCAAAACCATTATCTCTTCGTCGGTCTCCACGATTCAATGAACCTTCACCACCAAAGTTTACACCTCCTCCCGTTCCATTAGCGGCTGATTTTACCCCTCCTTCGTTTCGATTACATAGCTCAGGATCACAATCACCCGAAAAACATTTTAAAGAATTCTGTGAGAAGGCTATAGATCTTGAAGAATATCTTGAAGACCGGGTTGAAGTTGTTGATCCAATTGAAGTTGAGCCCATATCTTCTTTGTCCCCAAATGAACCACCAACAACTAGGAGTATAATGGATAAGAGGAGGAGAATTGAAACAGATTTTTTCCGGTCTCCTTTTCTTCAGAGAAGTATTCGGGTCACTGAAAACTTGAATAAAATGGAGAAAATGTCTTGGAGTTTGTATTTGCAAAGAAAGCCGATGAAAGGTACGTTTTCTTTAGCTGATGGAAGTTAAATATGAAATTTTGACTTGGATTGATTAGCCACTAACTTTGTGGATATCTCCTTATACAGTGAGATCATATTCCAAACTGATTACCATAGGCTTAGTCAGGGACATTTGAGGACTTTACTGACATGTGACAGAGTTCCTAAATCTCTTATACACACTTGGTGTTACATTTTGAACAAAAGTGAAAAAGGTAGAGCGCCTACTTCGCCGT
>JAOWBH010154407.1:0-11859 GCA_028566215.1 Silene coronaria | reverse complement strand
GAATTGATTTTTCACATATAATTACCATTGTTGAGAGTTGGTTCCATCACCAAAATCAACATTTACTAACACCACAGTTTCAAGTCAAGTAATTCGCCAAAATTCACATTCTAATCACCAAGTACTACCCAAACTATCGTCATGTCGTTACTATCCACAAAATTATCTCAACATTAACTTTTAATGTACCAATTTCTTAGACCAAATAAATGACTACACAAATTCAACTCTTTAATGTACCAATTTCTTAGACCAAATAAATGACCAAAATATACTTAAACTCACCGCAAATTTTTGTTTTAGACGAGTCATTTCGTCTAAAACAAAAAGATGGGGGTTTCTGACCATTTTATGGTCAAATGTAAGCACGATGGTTAAGGTAGTGTTACAACTTATTGGTAACTTTTTTTTTTTTCCAAAGCGGTCACATTTAACCGTAAAATGGTCTTAAAATCCCGTCATATTGTTCGTGTCGAAAATAGTCCGTTTCAAGAAAGATGAACTCTAAACTCACAATAATGAATATTGAGGCTGAATGGCATACATAGATTGGTTGAAAAATTTAGGGGCCCATAAAAAAAGTTGAAAGTGGTTTATGTGGTTCGCAAAATCTCATTTGTAACAGAAGGTATCCCTCACAAGCTTGTGACGGATATCGTTTTCTCTCACAAAATACTCATTTAAAAGTGAGTGAGAAGCACATGGGGTGTCCCACCTTGTCCCCTTTCTCCCTTTTGTGAGATGTCACTTGCTTGTGACGAAAATAGCCCGTCATAAGCAAGACTTGCTGTATATGGTTTATGTTTAACCCCCTATCATGGAGAGACCAAGGACAAAGATGACAATTCACACTTAAAAACATCAACAAATTAAAAACATCCAAATCAACATTTAGCTTAAAACAACAAAAATTGTTCCTCTTGCTGTCCAAACACCATCAGTTACCTGGGCTTTTGCCTTTATTACTCCAACCTATTTTTTGGATTGGATTTTATAGCTGATTTTATTGATTTTACTCAACATTTTTATTTAGTAGTTGAAGAACAGAATAAACATTTTCTGGAAATTATTAGAAACGTAGATAGATAACCTCAGATCTGGGTAACAATCTTTTAAATTTTTTTTTTTTTTATTTAGTAGAGTGTACATTCTTGTGATTTTTGCATACCCTTTTTGTCTTCATCATTAATTTTGCTTTTTCATGACCTTTTTTTCTGCTTTATTGTTAACTTTTTTACTTTTATTAATTAATATATTGAGTTAGGTTTCTATTGCTTTCTGGGTTCTTGTGAATTTCTTCTGGATCACAGGTTTTGAGATTCAAGTGATTTTATTCATATTCAGTAGTTTGCTTTATCTTTGTGTTGTTGCTTTCATGTGTTAGTAATTGAGTAGGATTATGAAACATGGGAGTCTCATTTTAAGATAGTTGGATTTTAGGTTTTCATTGATTGATTGATATACTGGGATTGAATCATTTTCTATGTTTTCATGTTTTATATTGTATAGTTTCTGGAACCAAGAAATCAGTTGCTGAGGAATTATACATTGCGGCCGATAATTGGGGTGTCGAATAGGTGATTCTTGAGTTCACTTTGAGTGGATTTTGGGTTTTGGTGATTGATTAGTGTGGTTCTTGGTATTTGATAGTTGGCTGTTTTTCGAGTTGAGGAAACCCGAAACCCTTGACACAGAGAATTGAAATCCTTGGTTTGTCGCCCTTTTGCGCGTTAGTGAGAGATCGTTGTGGGCATGAGGTGGAGCATGCTTGAGTTTTGGAGGGTTTGGATAGTTGATTGATCCATAAGAGGAAAAGGGTTTTCATCGGAAAAAGAAGAACACAAGAAATGAGTTGTGTCTCATTTATAATTGGTACTCTATTAGTTCGTAATGTGAAGATAGTTATAGTTTATAGCAAGTTACAGGGATAGAATTAGAACTTTAGTTTTAGATTGTTTACAAGGTGATTCGTCATGAAAACTGAGGATTATTTAGTGAACACAGAAGACGGTTCTTGTTGTGAAAGTCCATTAGCGAAACTGGTATTTGTTAAGGAGGGAGAAAATGATTCATTGAGAGGGTTAACCGAAAACAGTACTTGTTGTGCTTCTAGCAATGACATCGAAAAGGAAAGTGGAGAGGGTTTTGTTTTAAACTCCCCTTCTTTGGCTGGTATGATAAGTAGTACCAATAGTGAGGAAATTCAAGCTGGCTACGCTAGCTCTGTTCCTGATTCGCCTGCTTCTGTGGATCTAGAAAAGAGTGCTGGGGAATTTGAAGTCGTGGTTGATTCTGGCAAATTGGACTTGAACCCCGCATCGGATCCAATTGGAGATATGTTGGTAGTGGCTGAGGATCTTGATGTGGAGGAGGGTAATGAAGTTCGTGATCCAACAGTGAAGGCCGAGGAAGTAGCAAATTATGAAAAAATAACCCGAACAATGAGTAGTCAATCTCCTTTTTACATGGATGCTCTGTCCCTTTGGGGCTTTACGTCAATCTGTGGTAGGAGGCCTGAGATGGAAGATGCTGTTGCTGCTGTACCAAATTTTCATAAAATTCCCGCTAGGATGTTGATGGGTGAAAATGTATTGAACGGAGCAACTGATACTTTAACTCAGACACTTCACTTCTACGGTGTGTATGATGGACATGGTGGTTGTCAGGTACTTGCTGCTCCTCTTGCATTCTCTTTTGTTCTTGTATTGTTAATAGGTACCGTAGGATCTTAATTTATGGGTTATAGTTGGGGTGAATATTTGATCCCTTAGTTTTACAAGGCATGAGGTAAAAGTGTGTCTCATTTACACGAGGCACCCTCTTTTTGCAAGTATATGGACATTTTTAAAATAAAATTTTGTGCAACAATATCCCACCCCCTATATGTAAGGCACACTTAATGTGTCCCGAGATGTATGGCTAGTACCATACAGACTTTGATATGTGAGGAGGTAATATTGCGTGTTTGCACAACTACCTTATTCATTTTGCTACTTGATATTAGGTTGCCAACTATTGTCGAGAGCGTTTGCATTTGGCTCTAGCAGAGGAAATTGAAGTGGCGAAAGAAGCGTTCCTGACTAGAAAAACGGAGGAAAACATGCAAGAGCTTTGGGAAAGAGCATTCTCTCGTTGCTTTTTAAAAGTTGATTCAGAGGTTGGGGGAGTTGGGAAAGGGGATTCTGCAGAAAGCAGTGATGCTTCCGAGACTAGTGCAGATCCTATTGCCCCTGAAACTGTTGGAACAACCGCTGTTGTTGCCATTGTATGTCAAACCCATATTATTGTTGGTAATTGTGGTGATTCCAGAGCGGTACTTTGTCGTGGAAAAGCACCCATGCCACTGTCTGTAGATCATAAAGTAGGTGACAAGTTGCTACTTCGTTTCTGTTTCTTTCCTTAGTGATGGCTTTCCATTGAAACTGAATTTCGTTGCCTAATCTAGTACTCTATTTGTTTCTGTTTCCTCTAGCCTGATCGAAAAGACGAATGGGATAGAATAGAAGCTTTGGATGGTAAAGTTATCCAGTGGAATGGCTACCGTGTTTTTGGTGTTCTTGCCATGTCAAGATCAATTGGTAAGTGTTTATTTTGAGCATTTGTTGAATGACATGGCCTCGTGATAAGACCAAGTGAAAGAGAAAGGGTGATAGGTTAATCATCTTAAAAACTCACCCTTTTATCGAAATTACTTCATAATCTTGGCATAAGATTGCATTACCCCAATTGAGCTAAAGAGTGCGATATATTTAAAGTGAGGTTGCAGGAATAATAAATATGTGCTCCTAGAACCCAATAATCATTGTCATATTCTTCGTGGACTGAGGTCACTGAACTTTTATGAGTAACTGGAAGTTTGTTTATACCTAAGCCTGCCTTTTTTTTTGTCCGGAACATTGTTGATAATTTCTGATTGGCATGCTTCTTTGTTCAATGGTTAAGGCTAGTAGTAGCAACCTGGGGTTCTTCACCTTGTTGGTAGATAAGATTGAAAAGAACAAGATCGCTTTATCATATACCTGTCCTGAGACTAGTTTTATCAACGAAGGCAAATTTCAAAATTTTGGATATGTGATTGCTTACATCTCAAATATTATACATGAATCATGATGCACCATTGCAATTGACCTCCAGTCAGTAGTAGATTGGAAGTATTTGATATCCTAATTGATCTTGGGATTACAAGTAGCTGGGTTTTACAGTAGTATTTTCTGTAAGCGCCTCACCTAACATTTTTTGTTGCTTTATCACTTTGTAACTGTAGTCGATTTGTGTCTTACTGGAAATCGAAGGAAAGGAAAACTTCCACCTTGGTACTCTGAGCTATCAGTTAATTCCACTTGTTGCCTGAGGTCAAAATTAATTCCAATTCGTTGGCCCAAGGTTTGAAGAATTTCATTTTGGGGCCCCTATTTTTGACAAATTTCACTTTGATGCCTCGACAAATTTAATATAACTAAAATTTCATTCAAATCACAAATGCTTGAGTAAAAAAGTAGTTTGGGTGAACTAGTGTGGAAATTTACCTTTTAATTTGATTTATTGTTGCTTTGTGCACTTTATTAAGCTCAAAAGTTTCATTTATTTAGATGGGTTTTGTGTATGTTGTAGCTCGTAACTTTAAAACGCCAGAGTGATAAGTGACTCAAAACTTAGGTCAGGAAAGTGAGTACTTTTTCAATTCCCTGACCCATCCAAGTGAAATTTGTGAAACCACGGGACACTATTTAGGAATAAAGTCAAACTTAAGATATTAACGTGGAATAATTTTCTAGAAGAAAGTGTAGCAAGCCAAGCTATGGAAGAGCAATATGTAATTAATAAGATGGTTTTGTGACAATTACATGATTTGAGCGGCTTTATCTGGTCATATTAGTCTGGGTTACACAGTTTCTGTGACTAACGGCAAGCCATGGCTATTCGTACTAGGTAGGATTTAATGATTGATTTAGACCTGTATGGCAGAATTAGTACAACTATGCTTATCTTAGTTTGTTGGAAAATATCAATTTTAGGATGTGGCATGACACCATGGCCGAGTTATACACACTTGAAGGCTACCAGGTTACCAATTACCACGATTGCATTTTACTCAGGCGCCAGTTATTACGACCAATATAAGGGCATTGCAAGCGATTTTGAGATGAAGTCTCGACTCGAGATATAATACCGTTGTTGAATGTGAAATGTTATGTTGCAAGTGGCAAATTTGAAGCACTCGTATAGTATTTCCTTAACCTGTTTGTTGGATCATGGAGGTTTTAGATGGGTAGCCGGGTAGGCCACCCTAATCCAAAATAATCCACTACACATTATTTAATGATAAAATCTTATAGAAGAATTACATTGGTTTTGTATATCCTCATTCACCCTAATCCAAAATATGATATTAGTGGATGGCTTAGGGATGAGCACAGATAATCCGTGTGAATAAATGAAGACCTGTTGAAGTTGTGTACATTAGGTGAATGATCTTTAATTGTTCATTGAGGAGATTTGTATGCTGAGTAGAGTCATAGAAGATGAAAGCTCCATTGGAGGAGATAATTCGCGTGTCATTAAATCTATCTGTGAAGTTTGAATTTTGGAGAATACTTTGGGAATTTTCTGTCGTTCTTGTTGAGATCAGATGTACAATTTTTTCATTGCTTTCACAAGGCCTAAAGTTGTTGGACTAAAAGGCTTGTTTGGGACATTCATACCCTCTTTCAAGACGAGTTGATAGCCCACTTATTTTGCTTTCCTTACTCATCCGAAAGGATAAGATAGGACTCTATTCTATAATGTCGATCTTTTCATTTCCTAAAAAAAAAGACGAAAAGTAACATGAGTTTTTCATTTATGCCATCTAGTTTAGGCCGGACTTCCGTGTGGTGAGTAGAGTAATAGAAAGAGAAAACAAGGATTTTTTTTTTTTAATTTTAATTTTTTCTTATACCATCTGGTTTCACTTGATATTTGTGTGAGGGTGACTGGTGAGTAAAGGCAGAAGCTTGGAGACATTGCTTTTTATTCAGGTGTTAATGGAACAACCAGGGCATGACTGGACACATCAGTCTCACTTTGACCTGAATCAATTACTGGACAGTAGCCACGCCAAAAATGATTGTTTGGCTACATGTAGAATTGGTGTACTTGCATAGTTAAATGGCCTAGGATGCAGTAGTTGACATTGTTCATCGTCATTTGTTGAGTTGTCCTAGTCGGTAAAGCTCATTGTAGCATATATTTGTTGACCCTGAGATACGGTCATGCCAGTAGAAATCAGCCCAACTGAAATGCTTGCTTCTAAACTACATACTTGACCACATAAACTCCGATTAGTCCGGCAAGACTGTCTTGCATACGGAAGTGGTGACTGATACAATTAGTAAGAGTTGCATTAGTATTAATTTACATTCATGCTTCTATACTTTTGTTCTCAGGTGACCGGTATCTGAAGCCATGGATCATACCAGACCCGGAGGTGACAATTGTTCAGAGGACGAAAGAAGACGATTGCCTAATTCTAGCAAGTGATGGGTTATGGGACGTCATGACAAATGAAGAAGCCTGTGAGGCGGCACGAAGGAGAATTCTCTTATGGCATAAAAAGAACGGTAGTAACGCAATTTTAGACAGAGGCAAAGGCGTAGATTTAGCAGCCCAAGCAGCCGCCGACTACCTCTCTAAGCTTGCTCTCCAAAAGGGTAGCAAAGATAACATTACGGTTGTTGTGGTCGATTTGAAAGCTAATAGAAAGTTCAAAACCAAAACATGAAAGGTAAAACATTTCACCTCATTTTGGCAAAATCTTATTTCTTTTCTTTTATCTCGTCTTTTTTCTTTTACGCTTCTGAATATGTAGGTATATAAGGTAGGGAAATTCTGTCAGGACTTGGAATTACATAAGTATGGATTGTAACATAATATTTTTAAGCCCATTTAATTTTTGAAGATGGGTTGATGTAGGCTCAAGAACATGTATAGTATATCTCACATTTCTCCAGTCTAAGCCCTCAGCCAACAACAATGTACTACTACTATACTTTGTGACGTTGTGGGCATAATCTTGTCTTTAGATTAATCAACAATTGTTCTACTTCTTCTTTTTCTAATTTCTCTTTTAGATCGAAGGTGTTCTTTTTTCTTCTTTTTTGGTGGTTTTGTTATTCTAGTGTACACAAAGTAAACTTGGTCACTTTTTCTCATGAAATTTGTATTCAGAATAGTTGTACATTGTACGCCTATGTCAATTGAATATATTTGGAGAGATATAGTACATTCACTTTGTGTTTGATTCTTGTATACAATTATTTCTTGAGATATGACAACTAGTTTAGCGGGTGAAGTGGCGGTAGGAATGATTTGGGTTTAAATTTCGTCAAATCATCAAAGCAAGGGATTGCCTAATAGGAGCCAATGTCCAAAAAGACGGTTGTCACCATTTGGCCGAGTAGGCGATTTTTTTTTTATTTGATAAGGTAAGAGATCAACCTATAACACCCTTTTGGATGGGAAAGGCATAAGAAAATTAAAGATTTTCAACACCGGGAATCAAACATAATAGAAGGACAAAAAAGAGGAAACTCTCAGGCAAAAAGAAAGTCACTTCAAAACCCAACAAAGAATAAAAGAATGATATCATAAATAGACCTAAAAAATAGCAACGATTTCTCCCCTTAAAATTGGTGAAACAGATAACAAGGGATGTGCCTAGGCGGATGCACTACAATGCAAAATACATGAGAAACATACCATAGCAACAGTATCCAACAAACACAAGTTCCGTAGCCTCACGGACCACAAACTCACCGAACAAAGTCGAAAAGAACTGGGAATGAAGAAACTTCAGATTTAGAAGAAATGATTTTAAAATTTCAGTAGAAATCCAAAAATAAAGTTAAAAGTTTCAACCACATTTCTATCATCAACAATTGAAATATTGCTCTAAAATTCTTGATTTAATCCTTTTTTGACATATGGCTATGATAAACTCTCTGTAAGACTTCTCAAAATTTTACGAACAAGATCTTCTGTTTCAAAAGACTTTCCTAGATTTCTTAACACCTTGATAATATTTGAAAAACGTGCATACATGTCATTGATGCTCTCATCTTTCTCTATGTAGAACATCTCGTGCTGTTGAGTAAGTAAATGTATTCTATACTCCTTAACCTGAGACGTTCCTTCATATGCCAATTGCAGACTATCCCAGATTTGCTTAGCAAAACTACAAGATGTAAAAGGACTAAATTCCGCTTTAAAAATTCCTCGTTGTAATAACTATATAGCACGAGAGTTCTTTTGAGCTTTAAGACCAACTCCAAGTAAGAGTCAAGCTAATTAGCTCACGACCCACTTTTACTCTTAGTTTGACCCATTTATACCCTTTCAAGCAGAAGGTTACGACCTAAGTCATCAACCCAATCATTTTTTCACTTTCCAATTATTTCCCACATTCTCTTCCCACCAAACTCTCTTTTAGTTTTTCAAACTCTCTCTTCTAGTTATAAGAATAAAAATTAATTATTTAAATATTAATCAACCTATAAAAAGGAAACAAAAATCAAGAGTCTTCTACGTGGTTCACTCACTATCACAAATAATTAACTTTCAGCAAACCAATTCCCCATTTTCCCAAATAACTCCTTCTCCAAAAATAATCCTAGATCTCTATACTTTACCTTATTTGTTCACCATCATCCAACAACCTCTCCGTAGACCACCATCACTTCTCCTTCGTTCTCCAATATTATCGCCAAATTACCATCTCATTCGCTCACAATCACCATCTCCAACATTAGGTAATTTGCAGGTTTGAATCTTTATAATCTTTAATTTTAATTTATTTGACTCACCATCTATATCAGTTACTCCCTCCACATCTTATTATTCTATCCATTTGCTTTATACACGGTCATCTAAACCGTACTTTGACCATCGTTTTATCCATTTATATGTCATTTTTTTAGGAAGAAAATAATTTTTTATGAAAGAGTTTTTTATAACAAAATTCACAATGTAAATATCATGTTATGAAATATTATATTTTACACTTTATTAATGGTCAAAGTTTTTAAAAGTTAACCTCAAAAAAGATAAATGGATAGAACAATAAGACGTGGAGGGAATATGATTCATTGATTCTAATTTTAAAAGACATGATGCAAATGTTTGTCAATACTTTGGTGATTAGTCAAAATCTCTTTTAAACTGCAACACACTAGTGATTTGTCCTAAGTGATGACCCAAACCAAATCCTCAGCCCTGAGGATGATATTAATATAACAAAATTTAAGCCTAAAATCTGACCGGAAATTGACCGGAAAGACTCGATGACCACCACTTGGGGAAGCTTATACAGTTCGGTAGACCCAGTAAACAGGCTAATTAGGTCGGTTGGGTAAGTACGGACCGGCTCATTTTTAGCTTTGTGGTTCAGGCTAGACCGGGTTAGGTCGTGTTCGAGACATTTTCGAGTCTACTATTATTAAGCTCCTTAGGGATAATAAACAATTTGCAACAATAAACATTTAGATCAGATCATATATATTGATTCTGGTCAATTCAGGTCGTGTCAAACTTGGCTCCTCAACTCAGGTGCTTTCGAATCGGGTTATTAAGGGCGGGTCCTTTACCAATATTTAAAGTTCTCATCCCATCAATATATACCTAAATCCCTAAATAAATGTTGAAGCAAGATGAAGAAACCTAGAATAATTTCATGAAATCGAAGATGAGCTATGCGTAGATCTTAGTATCTACAAGTCAAAGTGACAGAAATACACACAAAAAAAGTGGTGGGATGACCACTGATACCCTAACGTTGCATTGCCAGTCCTAGTACAATAAGTATATACCACTATTATTTTTTATCAAGAACAAAAACAACTTTCCTTTTTTTCTTAAGATTGAAATCATAGAATATAATCGCATATTCGTACAAATCATAGAATATAATCGCATTTTATAGTAAAAGACGAAATTGATTAATATTTGTTACTATTAATAAATGAGGGCTTTTGTATATAAAATGACGGTTTTTTATTTTTTGGCTCAACAAGCTCGAGACCAATTCTGAGTTCGAACTCAGAATCCAACTGAAGTCGTGCTCATATCAAGTCGGTTACACCTCTATATACCCCTAATTATGAGTATTACATTAAACACACAAATAAATAGTATAAATAATGAGATAATGAATAAAAATAGTAGAGTAGAGAAATGAAAGAAACAGTGGATCTCAGCAATACTGTATAATGCAGAGGCAGAAGAAATCTCTACCCTCGTTTATGAACTAGTACGTACTTTTAGGGAGCAGTGGATTAAATCAGTAGATTTAGATATGAACTTTTAGCTTTTGAAGATTCTTGATGATTTTAAGGAGAAAGACTTGTCATCATTGTATTTTTAAAAACATTAATTACATTTCTTCCAAAAGTTGCACTAAAATGTCCCACTGCACTCCTTACACTTGAACCTTGACATAGACCAATAGACCTTCCTCGTGAATCTTACTGCCACTCTCATCTAAATAAACCGACTTAATTTTCGCCGCTACTTATTATATGAGACGGTTTTTTACCTTGTATGAAAGATACCTTATTTGAAAGCGTTTTACTCTATACTTTGTGAATGTTTGTCAATGTTATTTTTGAATAATTTTGGAAATAATGAAACTGATAAAATGGACTTGATAATATTCCACCCATATATACCTGAATATAGGATTTGAATTTGATTCGCAACCTGACTTGAACCGAGTTGTTATTATCTCATATTATCGATTATTTCTAAATAACTTGATAGCAAACCACTAAGAAATTACCAGAACCCAAAATGATATGTTCTAGGCCGATTCGACACAAATTCTTGCAAACTCGGCCTATACTCAACCTGATTGACTCGTTTGCATCTGAATATGTTAATGCCGAAACCCAGTACCACGGTACCTAGAGCTGGACATTGGGACGAGCCGAGCTGGAGGCAGGCTGAGCTGGTGGGCCGGGGAGGTAGCCCAAGCCCACACCATGGGCTAGGGGTGTGCGGGCTAGGGGTGATGGCCCTAGACCGGCCTGGTTGGGAAAAAGGGGGCGGGTCGGGCGGGCTGGGCGGAGCGGGCCAGCCCGCACTGTTGTCTAACTTTTACGGTACCACCTTATAACTCCATTTTATTTCTAAATACATAACACATTACTATTTAATAAATAAAAAAAGGAAAATAAGATATGGTCACTCGATAGTAAAGATTTAAGTCCCATATTCATTTTAAATTATTTCATTATTGTATATTATATTAACATTTCATCACTTGATAATGCATGTCAATTTTAAATAACAAATAAACAATTTAACCAATAAAACGAAACGGTCCGATTTCATATACTCTCACTTTACATATAGCCATTAAGCCATATATAGGACAAAAGTTTTTGACCCGACTCGTATTTAATAATAAAAAAAAAGAATTATCTCACCAATTTGACCCGACCAGTATTATGACCCGCCCGACCTGACCTAACCGACACGTTTAACAAGTCTAGTCCGTCTGTCTTCTCATTTTTTTCTTATCTAACTTATTTAACCCGTTTCAAATGTAAGACAGATATTACCGTCTTAGACAAAAATTTACAAATTATATTCTATAATAATTTAGTGATGAAAATGAAATGAGATACAAAAAATGCAACAAGTGGTATGAAAAAGCTGCTAACATAAAAATGACAACATCCCTCTCTCCAGTCTCCCCTCTTCATTTATTCACCAAGGAAGAATAGCTTTGACTGAGATTTCATCATTCAACTTTGAACTCAAAATAAAATTATATATGTCCCTACATTATATCCACATCAATATAATTTCTTACAAAAATAAATT
>JAOWBH010154396.1:0-11860 GCA_028566215.1 Silene coronaria | reverse complement strand
GAGCAAACCCATGCGGTTTTGCAAACCCTATCGGATGGCTTTCAAAATATCATTTGACTATCCTTATCCGATATGGATTTTTCGTATATCCGAAAATCGTATATGCAATATCCGGTTTCAATTGAATTTATGATTTTATGTCTTCTATGTTTTTAAGTTATTTACTTTTTTTTTTTCTCTCAAAATAGTAAATAACTTAAAAACGTGAAATAAGAGTAATAAAATTAAGTCATGAATAAACTTACTTGATGTTTCGTGGTTTTATGATTTTATTTTAATATATTTTATATTAAAAGAAGGAACCGTATCAAAAAACGTATATCCCGTTTCAAATTTACCGATACGTATCTGATACGGTTTTTCATAACCGTGTTGTTTATACGGAAATTCGTATCGAAAATCCGGATAAGTGAAACTAGTATAATGTACATTTGTTATTTGTACCTCTTCCTCCGACTTCCCGTCTTCTTCCCTCAGTCCCTAGCGTTTCTCCTATCAATTTGGTATTCCAACAATTAATCATTAGCCGCCATTGATAGTACCTCTGATACTGAAAACTGTTCACTGTCTCTCGCAATCTCATGTTGAGGACTTTTCCATTCCTTCCTCGTTTCTCCATTTCCGTCTCTCGAAGGTTCGCCTCCTTCTCTCCCTCTCTCTACCTCTTCCTTTTCCCATATCAATTTATCCTTGTTTCTTCTTTAATTTTGAATGTTGATCCATCCTTCTACTTGCTACTTTAATGTCTACTTGTCATCTCAAGAATTTCCGGTTTTACACTTTACATTGCTATAGGTATCAATTGGTTAGCTCTCGTATTCCGAAACACTCATTTGTAGCTGTTTCTTCTATTTGTAAAATCTTACTATCGCCAAATGTCATGTTAACTTGCACCAAACATCTATTGTCATGGTATTAGATGTCGGAATTGGTTTTCGGAGCATGATCTTGGTAATTGCGTCATCAATGAGGCTAATACCTTCTTGAGGTGTCTCAGTCAGTTGTTTACCTTTCTATTTTGGATTTTAGTGAATGCTTTTGATGGGCAATTTGATCCTTCACACTTAATTTGGCCTACTTGTCATCCAATAATTTTCTTGGTCTTTGTGCCAAAATCAAAGGTAAACAAAAGACGGGGACGGAGGGAGTAATATTTAGTCGTGATATACTGTCTTGGCCTAGATTTCATACCATGGTTATTGTCATTGTTGTATAAAGGAGTATAAATATAGCTTTGCTGAAGCTTTCATGCTTCTTATTTACACTGAGATACCATTTAGTTGTTGCATTTCTTATCTTGACTTAGTACGAAAAAATGTCGTGTTGCGATAGAAATAAGATGGGTGCATCTTAAATCCTGTTCTCCCACCTTGTCCAGGTAGAAGCCTTATTAGGGCGTTGTGTTATTTATGATTGTTGGATATCAAGTCTTGTAGGACAATACTTAAGCAGCAGTTGAAAATACAAGGATAATTTGCCTTTTACAGGTCATGAATTGAAAATGTAAATTGAGTAAGCTTGGTCTTATAGTTTATGTTGGGAAGTAACCCCAATAATCCCAACATTATTGATGGGTAACACTTATGATGTTTACTAGTAACATATTGAGTCTTTAGTTTGTAGTTATGTTTATATGTTACTAATATTTGCTAGTCAATGTTATATGTTATTTGTAGTAAATGTTAGGAGTTAGTATTATGTATGTTCAAGGCTCTTTATGTAACTAGTAAGTTAGGACTTAAGGACCTTATAAAAGGAGGTCATTAGTCATGTTGGATTAGATATGAGTAGATGCTTAATATCCCGAGTTAAGCATAGATTGAAATCTTAGCTTGTAGCTAAGTGTTAGAGATTGATTGTATTATTGTTAAGGTTAAAGAATAATAATACAAGGTTGGGTTGTGGGTTAATCCCATAACAAAAATATCGTGTCTTTGTATTTTATATTATTTGTACCAAAAACCCCGACAGTTTATTTCACACCTAAATGAGCATTTCACTTTTACTTCTTTCTGGCCGTGATGATCCTCAGTGGAGGAAGGCTAGTTCGTAATGACGACTTACTAGGTTGTATGTATGATATGTTGACAGTCTTAGGTGTTGACTAACTAATAGGCTCGCATCCTGATTGACTAGGGGAATTGTTGGTTTTACTATATTGGCTGGATATTGTTTCTATTTTGATTATACGTGTTACTATATTTGACACTGCCTCAATGACCCAGCTTTCTTTGTCTCTGATACTAATGGTTTCTATGACTGATTGTGTCAGAATGTCTCTTGCTACAATGTCGACTCAAGCACCACCAATATGTCCCACATTTGTACCTGTCGAGCAAAGTGAAATTACTTCAATCAGTAGCTCTGAAGGTCAGATTATGTCTCGTCCAACTATTTTCTTATTAGTTTTCAACTGTTATGTAGCTCATTTCTTAACTTGAACCAAGCTTTCATTGGCTCATTTTAATCTTACATCTCAATTCCCTATCCTGGTTTATGAGTGTCTGATTCGACCCTTGCTAAGTCATACTTTAATTACCATGCACGCCCCTTCTTATTGCAGGGTACAGATTCAGTGTTGTCTCATATAATATTTTGGCGCAGGTATGTTTCATATTAGCAACAAATAGAAATACTTATGTGTATGTAGCCTCTTCTGCATGAATAGTAGTTCTCTTGAATTTGAATTTATCTCATAAGTGTCAACTTTGACCTTTAATTGACCTTACATTAATAGGAGTATAGGACCAGGGTTACCTAATTCATAATACGACCAATTCGAATTCGTAATACCAATACGCAATTCACTCAAAATTGAGCATTATTCGATAAAATTTTAACCAAACACCATAATTCGATGTAATTCGCGCAAATTAATTTGCAATTTGCAGCCTGATTGAGCGAATTAGGTGGGACACCCCTGCTCACACTATGTGAACAAATCTCGATTAGTCGATTGTCTCTTTATCAGATCAATATAATCCTGAATAAATACTTCTATTTTCCTATGGTCCTTATGGTCCTCTAAGATGGATTGTCATTTGAAACTATCAAAATGAAAGTAAAATAGAAAAAAAAAAAAAAAAAAAGAGAGAAAAAAACACAATAAAAAGTTAGATATACAAGTTAAATAGATAATGTGAAATGGCATGAAAAAGTAAGAAACCTTTTGAAAGAGAGTTATACAAATTTAAAAACGAAAGAAAGATCAATCAATAATAAGGCCATGTCATAAAAAAATAAAAATAAAGTGTGATTAGGAGACAAGGTTGTGGCATAAAAAACTAGAGAACCTTCTGAAAGAGAGTTAAACAAAAATTTAAAGGTGAAAAATGTTGTAAAGAAAAATGATGAGTGAATAGAGAAAAAGTGTTGCAAAACATGGGGCTGTAATATATATCATTAAATTTTGTTTTTCCATTCTAGAGTTCAATCATGACTACACTTCAAATTAAGAATGCCGTAAATTTTATGTTTTGTGGCCTTACGAGAGTATAGACAGATTCTGGAATTTCCTTGATTTAATGAACGAATGATTTGAACTAGCCTTGAACTGTTCGTTGCTTGCGTAAATCTGTGCTTCTAAAAGCATTTGTTATTTATTCAAATCTGACACCAGAAATGTATTTGATTTGTGAGGTATTTAAGTTTTATGAGTGACCAAAAGTGCGATATTGCATCCAGTTTCCTTTTCGGTGTTCTTATCCAACCCTCGTCATGACCTGGTTTGTATTCTATATATAGGCGTATGTGAAGAGTTCCCTTTTTCCACACTCACCAAAACCTTGCCTTAGGTATGGTTTTCATATACCTGATGAGTTGTTTGTTTGACATTTGATGTTTATATTCCTAGTTTCCTACATATGGTGGTCTTGATCTTCAAATGGTAATCTATCTTGATTAGTTTTTCCCCTCATCCCTGCATTAGTGTATTATTGGGAGTTTCATGCAACACGATCATCTATATGGGGTTGCCACTTCAAACTTATAACCTAAATTAGGCCAAACTTAATCTATTACTCAATTATATGCTTTAGTTACTACCATTATTTCATCTATATTTAGAGTCAAATTTGAGTTCATAATTGTACCTTTGTAGGTTCATTTTTGCCACTGCTTTGATGTTTAAATGATATGAAATAGAAACGTGCTCGAGAGTTGAGGACATATATGTTTTTGCGGGGAAAGTATATTATAGGCATATTAAGAACTATAGGCCAGAAGGCCATGATACAAGTGACTGAGTTTAGGCAAGTATCTTCCATACATATGACACAAGGACAAGTTATGCCGTTATGACCGACTTGGAGACCAAGTATAAAACCAATCTACAATACGATGATTGCTCTTATGTCTTTGCTTCTATTTAACATCCTGTTAGTTGTACAGCTGATGTAACTAGTTCACCCACCGCTAATGTCAAATAATAGCTAATTATTTTCTCATTGTATATTTTTCTTTATTTTTTGCATCCCTATCACCCGTTGTAGTTGAGCTTTGTTTTAAACTCAGTGGGAGCGTTTGGTTCGCATAGAGGTATCGGTATGAATCAGGAATCAAACTATGGTGGTTGAGCTTGGAACTCTATTCCTGATACCTTGTGTTTGGTTCAATTCTGGAATGAGGAATCAAATCTTGTTGTATGTCTATTTTGTTTTTTTACTATTTACTTTATTAATTTTCTCCTTTAAATTTTTATGTTTTATTTAGTTGAAACTTTTATACAATTTTTCTTTATATATTTTAATCTTTTTTTAATGTCATAATGGTTTTATTCTCAAGTGTATTAAAAATGTCAAAAAGAAAATCATTGTATTTTTCACAGAAAATAAATCTTAGAAGAAAATAACTTTATGGATATTTCTATTCTTGTGAGAAAAAATATGGATTTTCACAATATTTTTTTTAGTTCTCTTCTTTGATTTAATACACAAGGTATCACTCTCATGCCCACCTCCTCCCTTGGGTATGAGAAACCCATACCTCATGGGTATGAAAACTAATTTTTTTTTTTTTTTGCAAACAAACACAAGGTATGGGTTTAGCTCATTTCAAACTCATACCTTATACTTAGAATGGGTGAACCAAACACCACTTGAAGTTGATCTTGGATCCTTCAATAGTCTCTCTGGCCGCTGTTTTACCATCAAGCAAACTCTTCTGTAACATCATCTGGCATTATGCTTGATTGATGGATAGTTTTTTTTGGTTGATTAGAGTAGAAAGTAGAAACCCGTTGAACTGGAACTTTAATCATTAGGGCAACATAATGCAAGTATAATCAATTCTGAAGAATTAATTGAAACAGACCAAATTTGGACTTGTACAATGTTTTTAACCCAAGTTACGTAGATGGGATAGTTGGATATGGTTATAATTGTGATTCTCATGTATCTCGTAGCTGACGAAACGCTCTTGCATTACTGTCAGAAAGAGTTACACAAGTATCTTTCTTCTGTGAACCATTAATTGAAGCAATTGGGCATCGGGTGGGCAAACATTTCTAACTACACGGTTTACTTTTACTGCTCTAACGATGCTCTTCTCTGTTTTATGTCAATCTTGTTTGTTTGCAGATGGAAGGCTCGTTCTCAAGCACTTTTAACTGTTTTGGAAAATCTCGAAGCCGACTTTCTTTGTTTACAGGTCATTTGATGTCCTCTTAGAGCATAGAGCTTGCTTTTTAAGCACCTTTTAGATCTAGTGTTGGTTCACATTGTTGTCAACTATCATGTGAGTGTGTCTATGCCATGTGCTAAAAATACCATTGTTGTGGTTTTATCAGGAGCTAGATGAGTATGATAACTTTTATAGAGGAAATATTGAAAGACACGGATACTCAAGCATTTATATCAAAAGGAACGGTCAGAAGCGTGACGGTTGCGGAGTTTTTTATAAGCCGAGCAGGTACACTTTTCTGTAGTCTTCATACTGGTCTCACTCTGTATTTTGTGAAAAGGGTTTTGCAGAGCATTTCCCTTTTGCATCCAATATTCCAATCTCTGTAGGCTTTGGCACATTGAGTTAATGTTGATGCTTACAGCCAATTATTTGAAATGGAAGTAGGTATAATTTTCATATGATGCAAGTACTCTGAGACAAAACTTTATGGAGCGAGCACCATTGTCATATAAAACAGTGATTAGTGAATAATAGCTTTGTAATCTTCGCAGTAATTGAAAGAGGTGCTACATAAAGTGTAAAATGTAAATGATGAGATAATGGTCAGCCTGTGCGTGTATTACATTTTTTTCACACGAAATTGGCATATGTCAACTAGCTTAGATGGTAAATTCATGAGAGGTGGTGCTCATGAGTCATGAGTCATGTCCTAGGTTCAATTCCCATAAGCATCAAAATCGCCCTTGTGGCTCCCTTCAGACGAAAAAAATATGGCAGTTTCTAATAGCTGACTCTTGGTCATGACGGAAGAAAATCTTCGTTTATTTTTAATTTGCTTAGTTTGTTTGGTCAATAAATTTTGTATAGCTGATAGCCATAGTTTTTAATCCCCCAGTTTTAGAAAGCGTAAGGAAACGAAGTCTCATGGCGACGAGTGTAAGGTGTAAGATGAAGGTGTGCGCCTCATGCCCACGAGGCACATTCACACATTGTGTTTACCAACAAACTTGTTTCTTCAAAATAACATTTTGTGCAACTATATTCTTCTTCGGTTTCAAAAGAGGGACATGTAAATAATACTCCCAGTGTATGTTTGCTTTTGGATCAGATTTTTAGGAGGCCAAGTGTTTTGTAGACATTAGACATTACAATTAGCATTTACACTTACCTATGTTCCCATACCTTCTGCTTTTCCATCCAAACACATCCTCACCCCTTGCCCTCTAGAAAGAGAGTGGATCCCCTATACCATTTTTCATCTCCCACTACCTTTACGTTTTGAGACATCATCTACTTAATACAAACTACGCAATCTGATTTTATGATAAAGGTGATGTGTTAGGAGCAATAGTGGGACACAAGATGGGACATAGAAATAGGACAAAGTATCTGCACTCTACCACCAGCGTTGTACACTACCCCACCACAACCACTGTAATCTCTCTCCCCATGACCAAAAACGTCTCCCATGCCCCAGTCAACGCCTCCACTCTCGGCAGTCCTCTTCCCAGTCCCAGCCCAAAACAGCCCCCCGCGCGCCTCTGAAAATTCCCCCTCCCCCTCGATACTCCTTGTCCCACCCTTGAAAACTGCTTCTGCGTCAGTGAGGAGGGCGTGGGTGTACTTTTTGAGGGAGGAGGATGGGTTTCAGGGGCAGGGAAGGAGGGGAGGCGTCATTGGGTGTGCAGGGGGTTCACCTGCCTATCTGACTGAAGTAATGAATGCAGTTATGATTGCCTAAGAGTCTGTAGTATGCATTGGTGTAGTGGTTTAGGCGTCCATCTTCATTCCTCTGATTGTCGTATTCAATTCTGGCAAATACCTCGTTTTTTTCTGTTTTATTTTTTTAATTTTCCTGATTACCAATTGGCTGGCAGAATTGCGACACACATTTCATATTAAGCTTATTAGAAGGTGAAGTTCCAGCCCATTCCTTTAAGGGATGCTTTTTATCATAGTTTATTTTTCCATGGCAATTATTTTTAGGTACTTGGACTATGGTGATATGACCCCATTAATCATCTTATGTTTGCTAATATATGCATTCAACATACTAACACTTAAATAAATATTAAGTGTCACTCATATATAATAATATTAAGGCTAAACTGTTTAAAGCTCCCTTATAAAATTCAGTTTTTGATACCGACTACCTTAAAAAATCTTTTTAAAAACTTGCTGCCACCATAACAGCTTATGTTCTACAACTGGTACCATACCTCTTGTTGTATACCCAGCCCTTCTCTAACATTCCCAAAACAACCACCATCATCAGCATACTCATCCCACCTTCACGGCTTCACCAGCGTACTCAATCTCCAAGACATCCCCGGGATCATCACCACCTTCACTACCACCCATCATCACCTTCGACATTCTTTAACCACCTCCAAACACTGCCACCACCATCGTCCACCGTCGAGCACACCACCAGCCATGGCCCACTAACCTTTCTCATAACCAACGAAACCTCCCAACAACATCTGATCTGGTGATTGTAGGGGCAGTCTAATAGGTTGGAGGCAGATTTTGGAAATGCCAATTGGCCGCACGTTTCATTAAAAAGCGAGGGGGTGAGAGGAGCAGCACGTCGTGGATCGAGGTGGTGTAGATGGTGGCCAAAAATCGAGGTGGTGAAGGTTATATCCAGATATGCGCGGAGGTGAAGGACATGGCCGGAGAGGCGTGGAATGGTGAAGGACATGGCTGGAGGCACGGTCATGGTTTTAAATCTCAGCCGAGACGTATCTTATCGCCCGAGATGTATCGGTATCGGAGGCCGCCGATACGAGATATCCCGCGATGTATCGGGCAAATTGAAAACATGAAAGTATCGGTCGAGACGACCGATTTATAACATGTATCGACCAACTCGGCCCGACACAGCCCGCAATGAACCGATATGAACGAGTTATAACTTGTACCAGCCAAGATTTTTAATGAAAAGCTCTTAGAAACTGTATAGCATTGGTCAAAGTAATTATCCTAAATAGAATTAATCTTAACTTTATATGAAATAGTCAATAGATGATGAAATATTTACAAAAGCTTGTAAAATAAATATCACCAAGATAACAACGATTCGAAGCGAGACGGCCGAGTCGGGGACGATTCCGTGACTCCGTTACCGCAGCCGCGATTGCGACCGATACCACTATATAAATCCCTGGGCGCGGTGGTAGGCAGAGTGGCCGGAGAGGCAAGGTGGTGTTAGGGTGACCGGTGAGTGACCCTAAGAGAGCGGTGGTGGTATGATTGGTATGATTGGTGGGGTAGTGGTAATGTGGGTGACGTGGAGTACAAATAAGAGCAAATTGGGAAGAAAAATATAAATTTGGAAGGAATATTCTATAATTAATGGAATATTCCACTTTTTTTGTCTGGAAATCATTCAATATATCAATTTTAGAACATAAGTTGTTTTGGTGGTGGTATGTTTATTAAATGTTCTTATAAGGTAGGTAGTTTCAAAAATGTTATGATTATGATGTCACTCATGAAGATTAGGATTACAGATTATTATTGACATACTTTATCATGAATTCATGATAATGAATTAACGCTACACTGTTTTACCATTTGTGAATGCTTGTGACTCTTGTGACGTGCGAGCAAATAATTATTATTTTTTTTAAAATCTTATTTTCCCTGTTCACCAATTTCTAATAATCTCTTTTGCACTGTGTCCTGATATTTTCTTGCTCTGCCTTAATGTTTTGAGGTTGTTTCAGTGCAGAATTGGTCCTACAGGAGAACATAGAATATAATGATCTTGTGAAATCTATTGAAGAAGACGACGATTCAAGTGACAACGATGAGAAACAAACTCGTGGTCTGCACTGAACTAATATTCAACTTTATTAGAAATACTTGTTGCTGGAGTATCAACTTTTTCTGAAATGTGGAATTCTGTTGTATTCGAAAACTACTAATAATGTTTGTTCGTGATCTCACTTTTATTGTTTAACCACGCTGTCCACTAACTTTGTTTATCAGCTGACTTAGAATACATAGTTGGGTAACCCTGATAGGAAATTTGGCCTCGACTAATTTGGGGGGGTTAGCTGCTTTATAATTTGGGAGCTTGGAAGTTATTCTTGCATTTAGCTTTCATCATATGGAGTAGTTTATCATATCGAGAGCATCAAGAGATCTTAGATAAAGACCAAGGCTTAATCCTGGGAGTTTTGCATTGATCTATTATTTTTGGTTCTGGTTTATGATAGATTAAATGAAAATGGCTCACTAAAGTGGCCGCGCTTCTTTATTTTGTGAAGTAGCGGTCTTCCGATGCAGTTTTCGACCCAATTTGCATCTCGGGTCATTCGGAAACAACCTCCTTGTGTTGCTAACACAAGGGTAAGGCTGCGTATATCCGACCCCACCCCCCGGCACTAGGGTAATGTTGTTGTGATCGAGATATGTCTTTTAGTAATGGTGTTTCTCTTCTTTATTAGGAATTCTGGCTCCTTTGTTTTAGAAGTTGCAGTTCTCTAATTTTTTATCTTCTTATTTTTTTTATGCCTTTTTAGCTTCTTTGACGAGAAATGGTTTTACTTTTTGTAGATGAATGTACTAAAGAAGATCGTGGAGACCCCAATGACCCTCGTGTGAGACTCAAACGTGATTGTGTCGGTATAATGTCTGCATTCCGGCTGGCAGATGCCGAGAAGCATCTGCTTATTATTGCAAATACACATATTTATTGGTAGGAATTGTATTAATTTCTGCATTCTGAAGATAGTTTCACCCCTTAGTTTGTCGGCTTTCACTGGCATTATATTCTTCTTACAAAAGGAAAGGCTCGAGTATCATTCTATCATTTAATTTTGTTTTCTGGTCCAGGGATCCTGAATGGGCTGACGTTAAGCTGGCACAAGTTAAATATCTTTTGTCCCGTTTAGATCGGTTCAGAATTCTGGTTTCGGAAAGATTTGAGTGTACACCTTCAGTTATAGTTACTGGTGACTTCAATTCCACACCGGGATCTGAGGTTCGTGCTATATACATACTCTTTGCTTCTTTTTATTTCTTTTTTTTTTTTTTGCTGTTTTTTTTAAGCATTTCTTAGCATCTCTAATCCATCCTTTTTCATTCTTCTTAGTATTGTTGATTCCATTCAAATGAATCACACGCTTCTCATATAGTGTGCTATTAGTCTACCTTGCCACCAATGTACTAAATATTGTTTCTAGTCAAGATTGCAAATACTGCGGTTGAATTAACTTTTTAAACCATTTCCAAGCGGTTGCTACTTGCTAGTGACCTGCAACGTGATGTCGAACGCTAGAATTAATACCATGCTTACTGAGCTTGACATGATGACAGCCTGACAGGCTTGTGGCGTTTCTTACACTACTTAATTGATGTTTTTGTTCGCCAGGTATATAACTACCTAATCTCGGGTAGTTCTGAAGGACAACTTACAGTAGAATGCCCAGATAAGTTGCCCATTCCGTTGAGCAGTTTTTATGGATGCACCAGAGGAGAACCACCCTTCACCAATTGCACTCCAGGTTTTACGGGTACGCTGGATTACATTTTCTTTACACCTTCAGGATCCATAAAACCAGTTCGGTTCCTTGAACTCCCGGATTCAGACTCCCCCTCTGTTAATGGCGGATTGCCAAATTATCAGCATCCCAGTGACCATCTGCCCATTGGTGCAGAATTTGAAGTCATTGAAAAGTAGCAGCGCATTTACTGTGTTCCCCTTTCCCGAGTTTTTTGATTTTTTCCCTAGGTTATATGAACATTAGATTTACCTTCTTTCTTTATTTTTGAAAAAGAAACGTTCCTACAAATTTTGTTTTGCAAACAATTGAAATACAACCTAAAGAAACTGAGTTTTATTATATCACAGATGCTATGACAAATTTACACTGTTTCTAATTTGCCGCGTAGGAGAACGCATGCGTGATCCATGTAGAAGGCACATATGTAAGATAGGAGTAGAGCGTGCAATGGGTGTAAGCGTTTTACACAAGATATTGATTTAAATAAGTTTGAGATGGTTACTCCAACAAGTAGCACCATCAAAACAATAATGAGTTAAAAATAGGGTGCAAAGTATAAAAATAAGGAGGTGATTTTTTGTCTTTTATTTTTTTTTGTAGATGGAAAGATCAATTTTAAAAAAAGGTAAATAACAAAGAAAGAAACGATAAATATTGAACGAGTGTCATGTGAGAGGTCTCTCAATAACGCTATTGAAAGACCGTCTCTTAAGTTTTTGTGA
>JAOWBH010154385.1:0-13691 GCA_028566215.1 Silene coronaria | reverse complement strand
TCATAAGTATAGGGGGTTGGGGCAGGAATAACTGTCGCGCCTCTTCGTTTTTTCATCTCGGAACAGAAAGTCCCGCGTAAAGTATTTCGGACGTAAATTTGGGGGTAATTGTTGGGGACGAAAATTATGATTTTGTCCGAGGTGACATGGCACACATGTATTGGAGGGATTAAAGTGAAGAGTATGAGTGAGGTGGACAAATCAAGGCCATAAATGCAAATAATAACACGTATGTAAATGATAGCAAAAGGAATCTTTGCAATAAAGACATTGTTGGAGTCAAAGTGACATTTAGCTATATTCAAGGGGCTAATTACTAGCCATTATAAGCAGAATTAGAGGAGAACCTGGGGAGGGCCCCTGGATCAGCACCTATATAAGAAGAGGAGAAAATCAGAAGTAGGGGACGAGCCCAAGCACACGAGTACACTCCACCAACATACGAACAAAAAAGCTATTAACAATACTCTCGAAAAATCATATTTGTATTTCCTTTTCTTGGACAATACCGTCTCGATTATAGTGAAAATTTGTGGGATTCCAACTCCCCCCGCGATTTTTCCCACATTGGGTTTCCGCGTCACCAAGCCCCTTGTGTCATTTTCTTATTTTCGTTGCTTTATCATTCGTTTATATCGTCGCATTCACTTTATTCATTAGCCTTTGATCGATCACTTTGACCCATAAATTTATTTAATAAATCGGTAATTTTTTATACCAAAATAGGGATAAGTGTCGCCGCTTTAACGAATTCGAAGAATTCCGAACGCGCGGGTGCGCGTGGTGCGGGTGGCTTTATTCACAGTTTGGCGACTCCGCTGGGGTTGATAAGTTGTTCTTAGTCTAACATGACCAGGAGCTAAACTTGAACAAGGTTGGGAAAATAGTTAATAAAAGACAATTTTTGATTCTCATTAGATCGTTTTATCTCGCCTTCCTAGGCTTTCAACCCACCCTATTCGAAAAATTGTCCCGTCTCGATGGCGCAAATTCTTATTTTTTCCTAGTAGATGGATAGCAATTGACGTCAACCCTGCTGTCATGCTTACTCATATTCGTATCAATAGCTTTTACTACTCGCGCGAATGGATATAGGACCCGACCTCACTCATGTTGGGTTCGGACATCTCCACAGATCGGAGTTTAATTGCTTGGTGTGACAACCATCCTTATAAATCAAATCTCGTAACTATCATTTTGCGTACCGTTATAATCCTATTTGTATGTATACATGCTATGTGATTTCCGAGTCTTATCCAATCACCTTTTGTAAACAAAATATTGTCAAAATTATTTATTAATTTTTTTTTCATTTATCTTTTTTAAAATTTTCGAAAGAAACAAAAACTTTTTTTTAATAAATAATAAATGTACAAATTTTATTTCAAAAATTTTAAAAATCATTTAGACTTCGAACAATTTAAATCAAATTAGACCAAGTCGAATATCTGTCGGATTTCACAATCCATTTCCTTACAATTTAAGGGTCTCTTATTCGTGATCATTAGCGTTACGCCGTTAATATACGAGTCACACCTCGAAAAGTCATACAATGACAAATTAGGCAACACATTTCAAACGTTAAAAGTTTTAAATTTCTCATCACTCCGCCAAGCATCATGCACGCCACTCGAGTGCAACACTGCGCTCAATGTGGTGCACATCCATTCAGTCCGTCTTTTCCGTGTCTAGTCTTCCGTGCGTTGTCTTTTGGGTATGTGTGAATCGTGGTCGAATGGATTTTGATACGCCATCGGTTCTTTCTTAGTACGAGATGTCTGGAGCAGCAAGCAACACACTCATGGTCCACCTCCCCCGAATGGTAATGAAGAAATCTTGGCCGCGATCCTTCGCCTTCAAACTAGTCAGGATGTTGCTTACATCCGATTCCAAATGATCAAGAATCATATAGTTTCCTTGGAATCCCGATTACCACCTGCTGAAATGCCTAAAAAACCCCAATCACCTCCGGTTGAAAGCGGAGAAGTCTCTAAAAATGCCCGAAATTGATCTTCACGTGCCTACTGAAGCTAAAAATCGTTTAAGCTATTTGGAGGAACAACTTATGTATCTCAAAGGTGATGATATCTACAGGGAAAACAGTCGCAAGTACGAGTCCGTTAATGCTCAATTGCCTACTAAATTCACCATGACAGATATTCCGAAGTTCAAAGGACACAAAAATCCTCTAAATCATATTCGTGCCTTCAAAGACTACATGTCCATCAAGGGCATCCAACCTGAGATGTTCTTAAGGATCTTTCCTTCATCTCTATATACTATCCCTAGGCAATGGTTCTATTCTCTAAACCACAAGAAACTGACAACTTGGGATGATGCTGCAATTGAGTTCACCAAGTAATATGCAGATAACGCAGAGATCCAAGTAAACATACTCATTCTCAAACTATTGACTCAAAATGACAAAGAAGATTTTATCGATTTCCTAACTAGATGTAGGAAAACTAGCACCTGGTCGAACGTTCTGAAGAAGCAATCCTGGTCGATAAATTTGCGGACAACTTAAAGCCGATCAACACGAGCCATTTAAGGTACCAAAATATCAAGTCTTTCAAATATCTGACCATTCTAGGCACAAGAATCGAAGATGATATCCATAAGGGTGTTCTATCCAAAATCGTAGTTCATAGATATCAAGGCTAACCTCTACTGGAACTCGTTCCTACGGTTCCACTAGAAAGACAGAAGAAGTTAACCTCTTGAAAACTTCAAAGAAGGGTACCCCACAGAGGAAGTTCACTGACATCAGTGACACCTATATCAATACATTAACAAGGCTTGTGAAATTGGGAAAGATACAACCTATCGGACCTACTCCCAATCTTACATCCGAATAGAATACTAGATTCTGGGACGATAATGCATATTGCCATTTTCATAGAGGAAAGGGGAATGATATAGAGAAATACTTCGAAGTGAAACATTTTATCCAAGACATGATCATAGATTGGAGGCTACCACTTCCTCCTCCATATAAGCCTAGCAACACTGATCCAAATACCAATCGACGGACGGGTAGTCACAATTTTTTCATCACCAATCAAGGTCGTAATCGAAAATATGCCAAACAATCAGGTTACATCCGAACCGATAAATGAGTTAGAAGGATTCGAGGTGGTTAATGTGTCGAAAGTGAACTTGCACCCCTGTACTTCAATCCTTACTCTAATCTAGTGGTTAACCATATTCTCAAGAAACAGGAGTATTTCCCGGGCATGGCATTAGATCCTGTCAAGAAAAACATATTCCTGCCTTTCAAGGAGGACAACTCTTAAAAGGTGCCGCTTGGATTGGGTTACAGACCTACAAAGAAGGAAGCATATGAATTGCTCATGCAATCCATCAATCGCAAGAGCAAAGGTGTCCAAATGCGTCCATACAACTACACTCTAAATGGATACTTTGTCAGGGAGGGATAAAATAAATCTTTTCATGGTTTCCCCGAACCCTGGATCTATGAACACAAGAAGCAAGTCAGGATCAAAATATTCCATGATTGTTACTTCATACCGCAAGAAACGACTCATGTCGACAAAATTCCTCAAGCACCTTGCTTTAATGGACAAGCAGTCAGCCTTCTATTTGGAGAATACCGCTTTGTGTGAGCAAGCTAAGATGAAATCATTACCATGATACTTCGGGATAGCATTTGAACCCAACAACACTCATCACAGATACAGACCTGAGCAAAGTACAGAAAAGATGAAGATAGTCAATCAATTAGACCGACGGCCAAGGCTGGCTCTTTAAGATGACAACAGGTGAAGGTGAAATGTTCAAAGGAGAACCCGAAGATGACGAGTTTCAGTTTGAGTATGAGTCTGAGTCTGAGTCTAAGTCTAAGTCAAAAGAAGTTGTCAAAGATTCTCATCTTGTTTTCTTTTCTTCTAGTTTATCTCATAGCTTAGCTTCGTCTAGTTACAGTAACCTGAGGCTTGTCCCAACGACTTTTCCCCTACCTCCTATGACCACTAATCAGATGGTATCTTTGTTTCAGCTTTCTACAAATGTCAATATGAATAAATCTGATTCTGCTTACTCCTCGTGCTTTTATACTTGCAATTCTATTTATGACGATACTAAGGATGATCCGGACCCCGACACATTCGAATTAACTCGCAACATAATAATGGAACTATTAGAGGAGGCAGAAGGGGAACCTGTTATAGAAAACACTGAACCAATAAATGTGGGCACAGACCTAGACTTTAAAGAACTTAGGATAGGGACAACCCTAGACCAGACAGAAATGGCGGAATTTATCGAACTTCTCAACGAATATAAAGACGTTTTTGCCTAGTCTTATAAAGATATGCCAAGGATAGACAGATATATAGCTGCTCACCGAATTCTAATCAAGCCAGGGTATAAGACGGTAAAGCAGAAGCTTCAACGGATGAGAACAGAATGAGCTCTAAAAATCAAAGAAGAAATCGACAAACAATTCAAAGCCGGCTTCATAAAAATTTCCGAGTATTCTGACTGGGTGGCTAATGTAGTCCCTGTACCCAAAAAGGATGGTTAAATCCGGGTTTGTGTTGATTTTGGAGATCTAAACAAAGCCAGTCCAAAAGATGATTTTCCACTGCCACACATCGACATCTTGGTAGATAACACAGCTAATCACGCGCTACTATCGTTCATGGACGGATAAGCTGGGTATAATAAAATCAAAATGGCTGAAGAAGACATGCATAAGACCGCGTTCATTACAGCATGTGGTATATATTATTACACAGTCATGCCATTCTGGTTGATAAATGCTTGGGCTACCTACCAACGAACCGTTACAACTTTGTTACATAACATGGTGCACAAGGAGGTAGAGGTATACGTAGACGACATGATTGTTAAGTCAAAACATCAAAAAGGACATATTACCAATCTACGATAATTCTTCCTTAGGCTCCGCAGATATAACATGAGGCGCAATCCTACAAAGTGCGCATTCGGAGTCACGTCATGCAAATTACTAGGCTATGTAGTCAGTTAGTGAGGAATAGAGATAGATCCTACCAAGATCAAGGCTCTAGTTGAGATGCCTCAGCTATAAACAGAAAGGGAAATGAGGGGTTTCCTAGGTAAGGTGCATTACATTGTGGACATGGGGCCACCCGCGGCGCGCGCGGAAGCGCTTGAGATAAGCGTGCATTTGTGGAATCGCCACCAATTTTTGTGGGAAATTGGAACCGTTTGAATACCTCGTGCCATGTCAAGACACAAAGTAGTGACATAGGCACTAATAACTCGTTACCGTTAGCATTCTATGTCAAGAATGACTCTCGTGGATGCCAATGAACACGGATGTTCACAGAGATCGGGAGTAAGGGGTGAGGGTACGTATTAGAAAGTTCTTTAATCGAACAACTAATCCCGCCCGCCTCGATAGCGGCCTCTACTAATGATTAGGAAATCGTTCATATGTGATATATTGTTGATTATATGCATGCGATGAAACATCCAACGTTTTAATCCTAGCATATGAGATTAAACTATGTCGGTGAACACATAATTTAGCACTCAAATATGTCAAAGTTGAGAATTTAGGGTTAATTACATGTGAAAGAAATAAACAAATGAACAAACAAATCATATGAATACAATGATAAAATGAAATTACAATGAATTACAAAGGATTACATGATCCAAGTCAGAAATACATTCGAAACGGAGATTTGAAAGAAAAGAAAAAGGTTAAAAGAAATTAAAAAGAAAAGAATTAAAGCGACTAATAGTTGATAATTAAATTAATTACATAATTAAACTACGTGAAAGCGACGGAAGTTCAGGGACAGAAATCAACCCAGAACAGGCGCAACAACAGCTGCGTCTTCTGGAAGAGGCGCAGGTCCTATTACGATTGTTCTCGAGTTGAGTTCTGGCTGTGAAGTCAGAACCGCGGCCAGTTAATACTTTTAGGTATATTTACGATTGATTATAACTATAAACTCGAGTGAAAGTGATTTAACGTATTAATTATGTACAAGAATGTACCAAAGACGAATTTCAGACACCTGATATGAACAAATCGGACCTCTGAAATAAGTTTTGATTCTAAGACAAAAACCCGCGAATATCGAATTATTAGGGATTTAAGTCGAGAATATAACTTTAAATGAAAGAAAGCAAAAGATGTCGAAAAAAGATTTATTTACGAAAGAAAAGTACAAAAAGACGAAAGGAACGAAATCGCAGCAACCAGAGGAAGAACAAGAAGAGCAGGAGCAGGGCAGCCTCTGGAAGAGGCGCAGCAGACGCTGCGACTATTCCAAGAGGCGCAGCTGCTACTGTGATTCTTCCTGACGTCTGATGACTGTTAAATCGTAAAAATAGTTTTATAAAAAGGTTTTAAAATATGGTTTCGAATATACTTTTGACGTGAATCTTACATTAATAAAAATAAAATTACAAAATAAAAGAGAAAATGGGATTTACACCCTCCGACTTACATGTTAGATGAAACGAGATTAACTAAGTTGACGTTTAGTGATTGTTCGACTCGAATGTATGCGAATATGAAAGTGCCCTTGTAAAAGGATTTTAGAAAACAAATTGATTGATTGATTAATTGATTAAGGTGTAGTGGTCAAATTGGTCGGTCATGCAAACGTGACGGGTACTCAGAAGGATCTGAGCCTACGTGGTCGATTGATCAAGCATGTAGATGTTAAAAAGCTTAGAGCACAATCTAGAATGCAAAGAGAGAGAAGAGAAGTGGCGGAACACTCGCGTATAAAATATGTGAGGCCGGAGACCTCTAATTATACTAGAAAAAGTGAAGAGTTTTGGAATGAATTAAACTTTTGAAAGAAATCACGAAAATATTTTGAAAACGGAGAAAACGGGCTGGAGAAAGGGCACAGCAGGAGCTGCGATCCTTCGAAGGGGCGCAGCACCTACTGCGTTATTTCCCAAGAGGTTTTCTCCTGCGGAAGAATGATTTTCCGCGTTTCTATTATGGAATTGCGGTAGATCTACACTTCCTTAAGAGTTAAAACGAGATTTTACGAGATATTTTGACCAAAAGATATTTTGAAAGTGATTTATGGAATAAAATATCAGAATATTTTTAGAGTGTTCCAACTCGGCATTTTAAAACGGTTTCTAGAGAAATGAAGCGGTTTTCGACCCGGACTCCAAATACACTCTAATGACTGTTAAAACGACCGTATCGGCGCGTAGATGACAACCAAAGAGTAGACACAAGTGTTTGAGCTATCACTTGACGATAAACTTACGAACTGTCACAAATCATTCTGTGTACTAAACATGCGGCCCAATCATCACTGGTGGTTGGCGGAAGGTGTAGACACGAGGTATCTACAAGTTGTCGAGTAAGGCTAAGCACTTTTGAGTAGCTACTTGAGTGTAGTTACTCGGTCGAGTTAGTGGGGCACTCGACCGAGTAGGCTGCACTCGGCCGAGTACAGTTGGTACTCGACCGAGTTCCCGGTCTGTTATCGTATTTTTGCGCAGTCCGATTGGGATCATTAGGGGAGGTTATATAACATTTTTCCTATTTCTAATACGTTTTTAACACCCTAAATCTATTTCTAAACACCTCCTTAATCATTCCAGTCAGCAACCTTGCAAGGATCTAGTAAGGGTTCGTCGGATTTCGTCTTTCCGAGTGTCTTTTGGCGTTGTAAGTATTAGTATATCCTTCATTTCAATTTATTTTTTGTCTTAACCCTAATTGGGTTTGTATTAAAGATTTGATAGAAATGCTATTAGATTGTAATAGTAATTTTAGTAATCGTTTTTTCTAGGTGATGACTTCGTTAAGGAGCGGTTCTAGTTAATTTTCGTGTTAGTACCGGAGTTTGCTATCGAGATAGGGTTTCGCTAATCAGTTGCTAAGGGATTATGGTGATGTTGATGATATGATTATTGTGATTATTGTGATGTTGTGATGTATTGATGATGACGATGTTAGTATTGAGATTGTCGTGAAGCCATTGTCAGGAGATAGTCTTCGCCCCCATGTATCACCTCTTGTGGCTCCCGTCACAAGGGAGATGTGAACATTAATGATCTGGGTTTGCTCGTTACGATGAACAGAGATTTTAGTGGCTAGGCTGCGACCTACCACTGACAGGGGCGGATTACTGTTACGATGGGTAATCCATGTTACTAGCTCTCGGAGTTTGGAGGATGGTTGAGACTAATTGGTCGTGTGCATTGTATTGTTGTGATGTTGCTACTTATGGAATGGTATACTGACCTTAGTCGCTTTTGTTTATTGTTGTCTCTTTTATGTTCTGCTGCGATCCATTCGATATTGTCGGCAAATGGTGAGCAGTGGCTTTTACAGGTGATCATTGATTGAGTTGTTGTGGGTGTGGATGGGGATCACTTGTTGAGTCTTTGACTAGCTTCTGCTAAGTTTTAGACTATTGATTTATTTCACTTCTTTTTGGACTGAGTTGTATTCGGATTCTCTCTTTTGGGCTGAAATCGACTAAACTTTGTCTACCTTTAATAATATATTCTTTTATGGTATATTTGATATGTACTAGCTCGGGTAACCGAGATGGTAGCACTCTCATTCGCTAAGGAAGGTCTCGCTAAAGTCTCCTTGCTAAGTGGGGGTGTTACACCGCCCACCTCGATAGCGGCCTCTACTAATGATTGGGAACGTCGTTTATATTGATTATTTTGATTAAAATACATGCTATTCCGCAAATGTTGTTTTGAACCTAATATGTGAGTATAAACTAAATCGGTGATTTAACAAATTAAATTAGAAGTCAAATTAGGATTTTACATTCTTTGCATGCGAAATAGGCAAACAAAATAAAATATGCTACAAGATACGAATTATAAATAAATAAGTCGAATTTACGTCATAAGAATGCCTCAAAAGGTATTTTAAGAGGAAACAAAATAAATAAAAGAAAATAAGATAATGAAAATAAAAGAAAGCGGTAAAATAAATTAAATCGACTCAAAATAATTATAATTACGTGATAATAGGAATAATAGTTTATTATTAAGAATCATACACGACCTATGTCACGAGGAGAGTTAAAAGGTAGAAACCAACTTATAACAGGCGCAACAGCGGATGCACCCTCTAGAAGAGGCGTAACACCCACTGCGTCTGTTCTAGGGTGAGTTATTTTTGCGAGGTCAGGCTCGCAGAGTTGGTACTGTTCGTTGTTTGATTATCGATTGATTTAAAAACTTTATGATTCAAGCATGTTAATGTAGCGAATTTTAATGTAAGAAGGTCGTTGTAAAGCTCACTAAAGTTGGTTATTACAATATAAAGCGGATTATCAAAATAAAATTGAATTAATTAAGAATATAAATTCGAATTAAGTGAATTAACAAACCAAAAAGGGATTTGAACCATAGTTATGCAAAGGTCGAATTTGAATTAAAAGGGCATATTAATGTACAAAGCAAAGTAAACACCTATAAAGGTCGAATTTAGATATTTGAAATTGAATGTCGAAAATTGCAGACCCGAATTTGAAAACGATGACGTATGCCAATTAATATCGATCATAAGAGATCTAAGTGGGAAAGGGATTAAGAAAAATAGTTTGGAAAATAATAAATTTGAAAGATGTTAAAAAAAAAGTCCAAAAAGAAAATAAAAGGGCGAAACAAGACAGACTCGCGAAAGAAGGAGAAAGACAGTAGTTGAGAGCAGCCTCCAGAAGTGGCGCATCAGTTGATGTTGTAATACTTCGTATTTCTGACTCAGTCGAGTGGGTCCAAATAGGCCGAGTATGTCTAATCGGGTATGCATTTAGGAGTTCTGTCAGAGTCTGATTTGTGTTACTCGGTCGAGTACCAGTGGCACTCGACCGAGAAGGAGCTACTCGGCCGAGTGGGCTGGGTCACTCAACCGGGAAGGAGCTACTCGGTCGAGTGGGCTGGGGCACTCAACCGAGTAACCGGTCGGGAACTTATTTTTCGCGGTTCAGCTTGAGGATATTAGAGGAAGTTTTATAATTACAATTAATAGTTCTCAATCGTCATTTTATCTTACAGATTTCTAAAACCCTCCCTAATCACTCCCTAAGCATTTTGGTAAGGAATTTGTCTTTGAATCCGGCTCTTCATCGTTTCTTGAGATAATCACGTTGGTAAGTCTCGATCTATACTTTGGTATTATAAGTTTGATCTAAACCCTAACTTTGGTTGGGGAAGATTATATTAGTATTTGATTAGAGTTTCGTAGTAGTAATTGTGGATTGCATTATTTGATATAGGTGACGATTTCGTAGAAGATCAATTCTAGTACCTTATCATTGTTCACGGATTTTCTATCAAGGTAGGGTTTCCATAAAGTACAGTTATATAATAAATCATAAGTTGTTTGTTGTTACATGGTTGATGATGATAAAGTTATGATTCAGATTGTGATTATGCCAATGTTATTATGATGATGATGGTATTAGTTGAGAGATTGATTATGAAGCAATATCGTGATATTGACTTCATCCCCTTATCCTCCTTGTGGCTTCCATCACAAGGAGGATGTTCACATTAATGATTTGGGTACGCTCGATGCGGTGAGTAGGTCTTTTGATGTTCAGTGCTGCGTTCTAACATCGGCGGGGATGGGTTACTCGTAGCGATGAGTGTGATTTTGTGTTCCGCGCTGCGGTTCAGAGACTAGTTACGTAAGAGTGGTGGTGTGCAAGGATTGGTTATGGTTTGGTTGATTATTTATCGGTTGTAATGTTATTGTAATGCTTATGATAGATCGTATGATTGTGTTGACCTTGTTGTTTTGAAAACTGTGCTGATCCATTTGATATTTCCAGCAAATGGTGAGCAGTGTAATCTAGCAGGTGTTGCTTTGTTTAGCTTGTTGCGGGGTTGATTAGGCACCGGACGAGAGTCTCGCCTTTAGTAGCTTCCGCTGTTGTTAGAAGACTTTATATTTTGTTTCAGTTTCAGTTGTACTTTGGATTATGGTTTTGAGTTGTAATCGTATTTTGTCACCATTCTGTAAACAACTTTACGAAATGTTCTTTTATGGTCTATTTGATATGTACTATCTCGGATAACCGAGATGGTAACACCCTTATTTGTTAGGGAAGGTCTTGTCAAAGGCTACTTGGTAAATGGGGGTGTTACTGATGTGTTTCTCCTTTGCGTCATATCTGAGTTGTTTCGTCAAAAGGTTATAAAACATGATTTTAATGAAATAATTACGACTTTTAATGCATTCTCATGATATAAACTCGTACAAAAAAATAGTATACAAATTAAATTATAATATTTAAAATAGGGATTTACACCCACAGACTTGCATGTTAGCGTTGTGAGATTTTATTAAAACTGTCTTTTTATGGTTACTCGAATCGAACTTAATGTAGATGTGAAAGTGCCCTTAATTTCTTAAAGAGAAGTTAAAAAAGATTGATTAAATTGATTGTGTTTAGGTGTGTAGTTGGTCAAATTGGATGGTCATGCAAACGAGACGCATATCACGAAAAGATTCGGGCTTACGTGGTTGATTGACCAAGCACATAGAAGTTAAAAAGCAATAGCGCGGACTAGAATGCAAAGAGAGAAGAGAAGGGTGGACACTCGCGTGAAATATGATGAAGGGCGAAAACTTCTATTTATACTAATCACGAGAAGATCTAGAAAATCTTCGAAAAAGACGGAAGAGAGCCTAGGAATAGGCGCATCAGCTACTGCGACCCTTCGAAGAGGCGTAGCACCGCTGCGTTTCTTTCTGAAGAGTTTCTTCCGCAGCAAGAAAGATTTTTACGCGTGATTTTGGAAATAGGAGGATATACTCCTTATTCCGCAAGGCAAGATAATTTACATCAAAAATAGTATTTAAAAATATTAGTGCGATGAACATCTAGAATATTCCGACTCGGGATGAGACGGGATCAGAAAATGAAGACGGTTTTTTACCCGGACTCCAAATAAACTCTAATTAATATCAAAACGACTTTATTGGCACATACATGACAACCAAGGGGTTAACACGAGTGTATGAGCTACCACTTATTGATGGATATACGAAATGTCATAAAATCGCAGCATATGCAAAACATGTGGCCCAATCATCGCTGGGTGGATTTCGAGAGGTGCGAAACCGAGATATATACAATGACAGTAGTTAGGTGATTGAGCTTCGATATTCCTTAGAGCTGGAATATTACTTTTACAAAACACATTAACAAAATACAGGGAAATTCTACGTTGTACCCCTGAGTTTTTCAATTTTCTATGTGTAGCCCTCCTTTTTTTGTATTCTACATTGTACCCCTAAATTTCTTACATATTTCTCCAACATGACCTTGTTTAACTCTCCAATAACTTATCACTACCAAACAACCGTACTTTCACTTTTATTGTAACTCATTAATGTTGTATCACCGTCCTTTTTTTAGAAGCGTCACAAATCACTTTTAATACGCATATACTACTATTAAAAACACAGTTATGATTCTTGACATGGTAATGGAGATTTGATGTATTTTTAGTTAGATTGGTATACAAGTTTGTGGGTTAATAGATAATTCAGCGAACTAATAAGTAAATGAGTAAATTATTGAGTGATTGGAATAGTAAATAGACTAATACAGAGTACTAAATTTGTACATAATCAACTTAATGTAATAATGTCCTATTTATGAAAGTAATCTAACAAATCTCAACAGATCGCATAATATTTAATTCTGAATATGCCATTTCTACAGGAAATAAAGGAGGTCTGTATTGCACATATATGTTATATAATAACATTCTAGTCATCTATATATAAGCTTGTACATATATGTTATATAATCACATTCTAGTCATCTATATATAAGTTTGTACATATATGTTATATAATCCCATTCCAGTCATCTATATTATAAGCTTGTCCAAGAACAACATATCAATCAAGATAGAGTGAACGTTAAGATAAAAATGGGAAAATAGGAGACCTTCATGTACTTTATGCTTGTTTTGGTGTCAAGTTTGTCATTTGTGGCTCTAGGCGACCAAGTTACTAACTCCAATTTCCAGGCCTTTTACTTCATACAACAGGTGATGTAATTCTCCTTTTTTCCCCCTTACATTTTCATTAGCAGTAGACCTGTTAAATGGGTTAAGAGAGCGAGTCACGGGTTTGGTTATTTCGGGTTTGGGTATAATACGTATTGGATCTATTTCGGGTTTGTGAAATTCGGGTTTATACGGGTCATGTTTATACGGGGTTTCAGGTCGGGTTATGATCATATACGGGCAGGGACAAAGCTTGGACAAATTTCTAGTCTGGGCCGAAATTTTGTTATGTTTAGTAAGTATATATATATATAACTGGGTTGAAACGATTTGGATGCGCCACGTGTCATTTCAGCCTTACTTACCATCATTAATTAAAGCTAATCATTTCATACGAAGATAATAAATGTTTCATAAATCTCAGCAAATTATGAATAATAACTTAATATATATAATTATAAAATAACATCACATAATTATATTGTTTGATGCTAAATTTATAAATAAAAAATAAAAAAATTGACAAAAATTCCAAAATGTAAATCATTGCGTTTATTACGAAAAATACTTTCAATAGAGTATAATTTTCATTATATTTATTGATATTTTTTGATATGAATATAAGATTAAAGTAAGTGTCTCACGGTGATTTAGATTTACGGGGAAAAACTTTTTTAAAAAAATTATAAATC
>JAOWBH010154375.1:0-11860 GCA_028566215.1 Silene coronaria | reverse complement strand
TTAATATCTTTTGTATTCCATGTTATTGTGTTATTTAACAATTAACCATCTAAGCAAAAAGCGCAGTTATATTCGGATATTCAAGCTCTCAATAAAGCTAAATACGAATTATTTACGAATGATTGTAATTTTGTTTGCAATCGATTCAATCATCGAGACAATATAACAAGAGTTTCATTGTGACCGACACTCATCATGTATACACAGCCGAACAAAATAAAGATATGCTAACATGCACATAAAACGGCAACGATTAAAATATCTTAGGGGACCGTGCGCGTAGCGCGCTGTGCAACTAACTAGTATATATAAATGTGTGTTTGGAAAAAAAAAATTTATTCTTTTCAACGTGCATTTTTAAAAGGTCTTTTCAAACCAATTTTCTACTGTTTGAATTTTAATCAGTTTTGCAAAGGTGTTTTAAGCCATTGTTCGAAAAGATCGTCCTTGGGTACACAAGTTCCTATATTCCTAAGGACATTTTCGTTCTCCATTATTCTATCTTATTGAACCATATAAGGAGACAAATAGTGTTGTAATTTTCTTTTTGAGAGAGTGTTTTAGGTACGGGGTTGTACTCGGGATTGCACGATCGGGTTGATCGTTGGGGTTATTTCATTGTAATCTAGTTGTGGTTATAAGTGAAATAATAGGAGAGAAAGGGTGGACGTAAACCTTTATAGAGTAGGTCGAACCACGTTAAAAATTATGTCTCTTGCTCTTTATTGTTTCTTGCTTTCATTATTCATCGTACTCATTAGTTTAGCGTTGACCCGATCAGTACAGCACAATACGTATTGTTTGAACAGTCATTAGAACTGTTCAAATTGCTTGTGTACTGCGTCATATTCAATCGTTGTTTCACTTACCGCTTTCAATTTTTAAAAAGGGTACTTAATTCACCCTCTCCCCTTCTTAAGTACCGAATCTATAAACTAAACATGTACATATTACAATAAGTTATTGACATGTCATAATGAACTATTAATTACCATGTCATATTTGTTTGATGTTTTTGGGTAATCTTTTAATTAGATTATATAAATATGGAGTACTATTACGGTGGATTTTGATCCTAAAGACGAGATTTAAAGACTCTCGACCCACAATCAATACAGTAATTAATAAGATTCAAATTTGGCCAGTAGTATCGAATCCGACAAATATATGTTGCACCTGTGTTATATGATCAGATGATATCCTAGTACAGGTGGTTATAGTTTTACAGTTACTACTACTATGTTTGATTAACTTTTCGTTTTTACTGCTTGCATTAGATTCCCAAAAAACAAAATTGTTTGTACAGGCGTTCATTTGATGAACTACACTAAAGAAGTGGAGGGGATCTACCTTCCTATAATCCACGGTTGGATAGCTGCATAACGCTATTCACAAACCAAAGGGGAAAAAAAAAACAAATAAAAAGAAAAAAAGACTACCTGTTACTTAACCTATACTCTTTTCAGAGTCACAAGTCGAAAAACAATAATTTGTACCATGGGCAATCTCTTATACATAACAGTATAACACCAGCCCCATCTTAATGTTGTCAACTAAAGCTGCTACGGCAGCCCATCTGCAGCACAAAAACCAGAACTCTGATGCAAATTAGTATTTACAGCATGATATTGCGCCTGGCCACATCAATGTCGGAATGTCTTGTTCAAGTATAGCTGTGGTATAGACAAGTTTTGTTTGGAACGGAAGTATAGTATATTAAGGAAATTTAAAATTATACAAACCAACCTCGTGAATAGGTTATATTGGTTGGGTTCGGGGCATTTCAGGTACGTGACGTGACATCTGAAGTCCAGGCATTTCCGGGTCAATGACGACCGATCAGGTCAAATCTAGTAATTTTGAGGGGGTTTTGGGTTTTGTGGCTATTGGAGTTTTTGTTACGAATTAGTTGTTCCTGGACCAGATCAATTTGGGTTCAGGTCGTCTTCACTGCTGCACAGCTTGATTCAAGGTTATAATTTCCCAGCAAAAAGGACATGTCAATCAACCTAAGACACCCAAACATCTTTACTGCCTTCTTTCCAAACACCCCATTTCCATTGAGCTCGAGAGTAATGAGCCGGACACCTGGAGATGAATTTACTCACACCAGTAGGGTCAAATTCACAATGGATAAGTAAGGAGATAGAAGACAAACTATTGCATGAACCAATGATGTAGGAAATAAAGGATAGAGTGACCTCAATATCATTGATTATCAGATAAGCAGTGAATTCCTTCAACCATCTCAACCCTTTCCCACTTCTCGATTTTCCATATCTAAAAGAAGCCTCCATGTCAGAGTAGGCACCAGGACCCAAACTTAAAAATTTTATGTTGGGAAACACATCAAATACTAACTCAAGATTGGGTTTTTCCAGCTGAACTAGCTGGACCCGGCTCATTGACTCTAAACTTAACTCCTTGATAGCCATAGAACCCGAAAATGAAGAAATGAGAGTACACAGTGAATGTGACTCTAGACTTAAATTCTGTAAGTGAACGAGTGGCTCTCTTATGGCAAATGCACCGGAGGTTTCAAGAGTAAGATGAAAGTTTGACAGCAATGGTGTTTCTAAAACAAGGGACCTGGGCCTCACACATTTGAGCTTCAGCCCAATCATCTTGGGTGCAATGATAGTGAGAGAGAGGGGTGCATTTGAAATGGTCCAGTGACATCTCTTGAGATGTTTGAGGCAAATTTCAGGATCTAAGAGTCCCCCAACCCCAATTAGATTTAGATTTTGTAAACAAGGGAAAAACTCATTCACTTTTGAAAGATTTTCATCATCGAGACGGATATATTCGAGAGTCAGACTAGTAAGAGAGAACATTTGAGTCACCCCTTCCATTGATAACCAAGCATTTTTCACCTCCAGCTCATTGAGCCTATTGCCTATAAAACAACACAACATTTACGAAAGGATCAGCGCAGGAACCAAAAAAAATTTTAATTACTAGAGAGTAGAGAGTAAGGCAGCATTTTTCAGATATACAAAGAAGTAATAACCCACAATATGTAATCCACCTCCATAGGAAAATGAAGCAAAAGCTTGCATTTGGGAAGCTAAATGCTCATAGGATGTCAAGTGCACATAAAATTGGCAAAGAGGACATGTCTTTATTCAGTTTCAGCAGAAGGCTGCTTCTCATATTTGACAAACAACCACCATAGTATTAAATGTGGCCATGTTTTGAGGGTTACAGCGATTACATTTTGAGGCAGTATTGACCGCATTTATGGTGCAGCAACTGAGCTCGGACCAGGACACCCGACTTTGAGATCGGGTCTCAACTATTACCCTCAACACCTTAAGACTTTAAGAGAGTAACAACACTTTTAAAAAAATTCCTAGCAAAGTTCTGTGATCTTTTCTCATTCCTTCCCCAAAAAGTTTGATAGTAAGTAACAACTTCTTGTTATTAATAGTTATTTTGCTGCTTCATATAATCTTCAATCAGGACCCATATCAAATAAACGAAGTGGTTTATATCCCCAAGCCATACACGAACTGATATCCATAGCTACGTGATCCAATCTAGACAAAATTCTCTCCTCATCCGATCCAGTTTACAAACCCGGCATCTCGTATCTATCTCTCTTCACATCTCAAAGAGATGCTCTCTCCAACCAACCCCATCAGCCAATCGAACACCCATATACTCGTAATAACTATTGCTTGTGTTCTGATGTTCTCTGCGTTTGACATTCACTCTCCTTAATCCTTCCTCCTGGCTTCCAACATTTTCTAATAACCGAAGTCTATACTGGTCAACCACATTTTAAGTGACAGTGCGTGGCAGAGAAGAGCCTGTGTAGCTCATGCTTACCACCTCATCACCAGGTAAGCTTCAGATATTTTAATTGTAAGCATGCTCCATGTGAAAAGGTATATCAATTAGTAGAGATTTTATAATTTATTCGGCTATCTAATGTCAGGCCTAAAGCTTCACTTATGTAGTTGCCTTTCTGAAGTCCTTTTCTCTTTCTTTCCTATTCTGTTTACTGTTTAGTTCAATTTCTCAGGTGTCAACTGCCAAGCTTTACAAGCTCATATGGTATCTGCTACACTCTAGTGTTTCAATAAACAATTTGGTTTATATCCCCAAGCCATACACGAACTGATAATAAGATTAATAACAGAATACCTTATTAACTATGAAGAGCTTGATGAAGGTTAGACAAAGAAATGAAATCAAAAGTAATGGACATTTTTCTATTTCATTTCTTTCTCTAACTCTTTACCTTTTTTAAGGAACGCTCGTCTCTGAACATTGTATAATACTATAACCATAAGGCTTGTTTCTTTCAAAAAAATTGAAAGACGACCTAAAGGTGTTAAGGTTCCATTCAGCTTCTAAGTTGAATTAACTCATTAATTAAGAGTTAATAAACCAAAGTTTAATAGTAATTTTAAATTCTTCTCCTATGTCCATCCTTCATTGCCCGCCTATTTCAGCATTCACAGACTCTTTCAGGTTTCAACCACCCTAGCCTCTCCCCAGTCCACCATTGGCACATGAAGCCCACCGAACCCTAACCCCCACTACAAACCTCTCGGTAATCTACGGAACATTCGCGCAAAATAGGTTTGGGCTGATACCTGAGCTCTTTGAGAAGTAGAATGTGGAGAAGTAGAAGCAGAGGCAGCATGAGAAGATGAGATGTTGAAGAGATTCCTTCTTGAAATTTTGTTAATGTTGAGGAGAAGAAGTTGGCAGTGAAATGGGATGATAAGTGGTGTGGTATGGTGGTGTGGTGTGAGGAGTTGCGATAAGAGGGGGGAGGTGGCTTCATGAGAGGCTTTGCAAGAGATATGTATAGTGCAGGAATATGCTTTATCGGCATTTATTCTAACGCTGTTAAACAAAAGTGAATTAGGCAAATATCATCACAGATGAGCATTACCCAAGAAAACACTAAAAAACGCAAGGTCACGTAATGACGTAAGAGCAAGCACAATAGAAGATTTTCTATAAAGTTCTTCATGTGCCAAGTCATTTTTCACCAACCCCAAAGGTCAGGAACTTCTTTTTTCCAATGGAAGAACTGTTTATTTTGTTCTTAATTAGGACCCAGTACATATTTTATTATTCTCCTCATTAACTTGGTTCTTATTAAGAACCAAGTTCTTATTTTGATAAATCCAATGACACCCACAGTGGAAGAACCTAGTTCTTCTTTTGCCAAATCCAATATAGGGGAAGGCAAATGACAGAGCTATGTCATTTTCCATCAAAATCTTTTAATGTTGGAGGGCTTTTGATTAGGCTTGTACAAGGGAAAATGGATACACCATTTCCGTCCCCTACATCTCCCTCCAACCACACTTGCTAACCAAACAAAGGAATTTGCCCTCTCCCTTTCCCTCCAACTTCTTTCATCCAATTCCAAATTATAAATCTCCCTTTTTTTGGGTAAACTTAGTGCTCATTTACCTTTTGTTTTTGGATGCATTATAGTTTGGATGCATTAAAGCCAAAGTGAATGAAGGATAACCCATCAGAAACCAAAATACAAAAAACATAAGAGTATTACTGTATTAGTGACCTCAAATTAGAAAATGAAAAATTCTTATGCCCTCCTGGGAACAACATGATTTGACTAATTCCTAGTACGCTCCGATACAAACACTTGTTTATGCGAAATAACAGGGTTAGGTTTAATCAAACAGACGATAAAATAAAACTCACAGTGGCGAGAAATCAAAGAAAGAAGATGGGATCTTCTCCAACAAGCTTGAACCCAGAAATCAATAAACGACAGCGTTTTTAAACGATGATTCACAAACAACAACCAATCAGAAACAAACCCAGCATCTGTAAGGTGAAGATCATCATGCTCATCCTCCAAATCATCAAAAGATAAACCCGTCAGCGAGTTGTCCACACCGAGTGAGACCGAGTCGAGTTGACTCATCCGGGTGATGAACCGAGTCACGAAGGACTTGAAGGGGATGGAGGACGAGTTGGCCCGAGACTTAATGTAGCGACTATATGAGCAGAAGATGCGGAGGGATGTCACCTCGTAGGAGAGCGAGTTCAGGGTCTTGCAGGTGAGTCGACACTGAGTTAGATCGGACGAGTCGCTGAGTCGACTCAGTATCTCAAGGATTAACGGTGGAGGGAGATTCTCCATTTTGGGCGCGGGGAAGACGGGAACTAACGCACCATCATATGTCGACAATAAATGTCTATTATGTTTGGTGAAGTTTATTGAAAATGAGTTCTTTTTTTTTTTTAAAACAAAAGTCTAGGGTTTTCTCCTAGGGTTTCTGTCTAGAGTTCCTCGTTTCGTCCTGGTTTTCGAGGTTTCTTTATTCTTTTTCTCTGTAGATTTACTTTCCTGTGCTCGTTTTTTTGTTTCTCCTGCGCAATGAGTGAAAAGGGCAATCCAACTAGGTATGGTAAGGAGATTGTGCAACACGAAAATGCGGATGGTGGAAGTGATATCTTTGATTGGGAGGGGGGCGATGACAGTAAATCGAATACAAACTGCTTCATGCTGATTGGGAAGATATGGGCGGCACGAGCGATTAACACAAGAGCAGCCATTGATACCATGATTCGATTATGGAATCCATCGGAAGAGGTCCTGGGAAATATGATTGATACTAAAGCAAAACTATTTGTGTTCAAATTCAAGAAAGAGCGTGATAAAGCAAGAGTTATTGAAGGACAACCATGGCATTTTGACAAATTCATATGGTGCTTTAACGAACCAAACATGGATGGTAAGTTATCTGATGTTCCTCTCTTTCATGTTCCATTATGGAGCCGTATTTATGATTTACCAATCTCGGGTCGAACCAACAAGGCTAATGAATTGGAGACCAATTGGGACGCTATGTGAACATGGAAATGGGACCGAATGCTGAGCTTGATAAGGCAATTAGGGTAAGAATTATGCATGATGTTCGAAAACCCCTAAAGCCGAATGTCGAGATCCGAATGAAGGGAGGAGAAGTAGTGAAATTCAGGGTTACTTATGAAAAATTGCCAACGTATTGCTACGGGTGTGGGGTTTTGGGTCATGGGGAAAAGGATTGTGACGAGGGCCCTTATGAGGAAGGGGAGTTAATGTTTGGAGATGGGTTAAGAGCCTCCCCATGGAAGGCGTTCAAAACCAGTTCGAGTGGCGAAAAGAAAGCAGCAAGATCATTGATGGAAGACTTAGAGAAAGCTCAACAGATAAAAAATTGTTTTGATGTGGACTCGATGATAGAAAGACTTAAGAATGTGGCGCTGGAATTTAAAGTGCGAAAGGAGAACCAGGAGAAAGGGGATGGGGAGAGTTCTGTGACTGTGGCTGCTGGGGATAGGGGAGGCAAGGAGAGCATACATACTTACCAATCACAAGAGGGAGGAGTTAGTGGAGAGGGAGTGAGTAACGGGCAGGAGGACGATGGAAAAAAGTGGGAGAATGCTGTAGAGGTGGAAACTTATGAAAAATTGGATGAGGGCAAGAACGGAGATAACAAAACAGGGACAACCTGGAGTCGGAAGTTAAGGGTTGAATCGATGGTGGAGGACCTTTATGAACGCTTCGAGGGTTGTGGTAAAAGAAACAGGACCGAGGAGGGAAAGCAAAACGAAGGAAGTACAAAAAAAGCTTGTATCGAACCAGGGGTGGTTATACCCGAGGCGGAGGTTGAGATGACTCAACCCCGCCGGGCTCAATGAATCTCTTAAGCCTCAACTGCAGGGGATTGGGCAACCCCAATGCAGTTAGTGCCCTCCGGGATCTTTTACGGAGGGAGGCCCCGGCCATAGTGTTCCTTTGCGAGACGAAACTCTGTGGTCGTGACATGAGGATGGTTAGGCAAAAGTTTGATGGGTATGATGGGATAGAAGTGGATAGTATGGGACGGTCGGGTGGTCTCGCATTTATGTGGAAAAAGAAGCTTAAGTGTGTTTTTAAATCTGCTTCAGTACATCACATGGATTTTGTTATACAGGAGGGGGTGCAAAATTGGCGTGTGACAGGGTTTTATGGATGGCCTGCAATTTCGGACCGACATTTGTCATGGGAACTACTTCGGGTTTTAGCGCAACAATCCTCTCTTCCATGGTTATGTATTGGTGATTTTAATGATTTTATTTTCAAATGAAATGAAGGGAGGAAGTCGTGCTCAATGGCAAATGAACAATTTCCGAGATGCTGTCGATGAATGCGGCCTGCGGGATGTTCCTTTTGAAGGCTACCCTTTTACCTTTGATAATGGACAAGCGGAAGACGCAAATCGTCAATGCAGGTTGGATAGAGCGCTTAGTACGAGTTGCTGGACTGATTTATTCCCGTATGCCAAAGTTTGTCACCTTGGGCGAGAGTGGTCTGATCATACACCAATCAAATTATTACTAGATAGCAGAGGTGACGATAGTAGGGGGAGGAAGCTTTTTAGGTTTGAACAATTGTGGGTGGGAGAGGAAGGGTGCGAGGAAGCTATTAAAAGGGGGTGTGTGACGGGCAGTGGAGATATTATCAACACCCTAACTGATTGTGCTATGGAGCTTACTCGTTGGAAGGGAGTCAAAATTGGAAAAATTGTTCGGGATATTAATAAAAAACGAAGACAACTTGACAGAATGAATGAAGGTGGTCGGTCGGTAGAGCAAGTGTGTAAGCGGAAAAGACATGTGGCAGAAATTGCTGAACTTCGAAGGCAGGAAGAAGTGTTTTGCAGACAGCGATCCCGTGCAATTTGGCTCAAAGATGGTGACCGGAATACACAATTTTTTCATCGGAGGGCTAGGCAAAGAAAACAAAAGAACCATATTTCCAAAATAATTGACGAGTTGGGTGCAGTGAGGGAGGGACAAGAGGCTATAGGAGTCGTGGCAAGAAATTATTTTCAAGGCCTTTTTTCGTCTTCAAACCCTGGAATAGTGGAAAATGATTTTGAGGGGGTGAAGGATCGAGTTACGGCGCGTATGAATATGATGTTGGCAGGTGACTATCGGGCAGAAGAAGTGGAAATAACTCTCCAACAAATGCATCCATTGAAGGCTCCGGGCCCGGACGGAATGAATGTTTTATTTTTCCAAACTTACTGGCATTTGGTTGGACCAATGGTGATCAGAGAAGTGCTTAGTGTACTACGTGGAGAAGTGTCACCAAGAAGACTAAACAAGACTCATATTGTTCTTATACCAAAGAAAAAGGCGCCGGAAAAGATGGGGGATTTTCGATCGATTAGCCTATGCAATGTGTTGTATAAACTTGTGTCTAAATTCCTTGGTAATCGTTTGAAGTCTTTTTTGGGTGATATTATCTCGGAAAATCAAAGTGCCTTCACCCCAGGCCGACACATTACGGACAACACTCTTATCGCTTTTAAATTATTTCATTACATGAAGAGTTCGCGGAGTGGGGAAGGATACATGGCGCTCAAGCTTGACATGGCCAAAGCTTATGATCGGGTGGAATGGACTTTTCTTGATAAGGCCCTGAGAAGCATGGGATTTGATGGAGATTGGGTGGATAGAGTGATGGATTGTGTTAGCTCGGTTTCCTTTTCGGTCTTAATTAATGGGACTCCTACCGAGGAGTTTGGCCCTTCGAGGGGACTACGACAAGGAGACCCGCTGTCCCCTTATTTATTTATCCTTTGTGCGAAAGTTCTTTCTAGTCTCATTAGGAGGGAGATTGAGATTGGGACTTTGCATGGAATACGTATTACTTCATAGGCCCCAATGATATCCCACTTATTTTTTGCAGATGACAGCATTGTGTTTGTTAAAGCGAACATTAGCGAAGCAAATCACATTATGGGTATCCTTAGAAAATACGAGGAAGCATCGGGGCAACTTGTGAGTCTGGAGAAGACGACGGTGTCCTTTAGTAAAGGTGTTGGGAGTGGGAAACGAGAACAGTTGGCTGCGGCACTTGGAGTTACGGCTGTGGAAGAACAGGAGAAATACTTGGGTCTACCCACAATGCTTGGTCGGTCTAAAAAGGCCATCACTGATATTGTGAGGGATAAAATTAGCAAGAAACTACAAGGGTGGTACGGGAAAACATTGTCTAGGGTGGGTAGGGAAGTCTTGATTAAGGCGGTGACCCAATCTATTCCTACCTATGTGATGAGTACGTTTAAAATTCCCGCTAATTTTTGAAATGAGATCCGCTCCCTCATCTCTCAATTCTGGTGGGGTCGTGATGGTGGTAAAAGGAAGATATCTTGGGTGGCGTGGGACAAATTATGCAGACCCAAATGTAAGGGGGGCCTCGGATTCAAAGATTTTGGCAAGTTTAATATGGCACTTCTTGGAAAACAAGCTTGGAAACTTATGACGTGTGAGGATGGGTTATGGGCGCAACTTATGCGTGCTAGATACTATGCCAATAGCTCGTTTTTGGAAGCGAATCTGGGGTACAATCCTAGTTATACATGGAGGGGCATATGGGAAGCGAAAGGGGTCTTGAGGAAAAGTCTACGACGTAGAGTTGGGGATGGGCTGACAACGTTCGTTTGGAAGGACCCATGGGTGCTGGGTACGCAAACTGGGAGGATTCTTTCGCCACAAAATGGAAGAGCTGATCTACGGGTTGCGGAATTGATGGAAGCGGACGGGCTAAGGTGGAATGAGCAAATGATTAATAACATATTGTTACCTTTTAAGAGGGTCAGGATCGCTAATATACGTATCAGTGAGAGAAAGCCTACTGACTCGTGATTCTGGGATGGGGAAAAAGATGGAACATACTCGGTTAAGTCGGCCTATAGGATGCTTATAGAGGGTGGAGAGGAACTGGAAGAACAGTCGGACTGGAGGAAGGAACAATGGCTCTGGAACAAGATATGGAAAATACCGGTTTGGCCTCGCATAAAAATATTCTTTTGGCAGCTTTGCCATGATGCTCTAGCAACTAAGGAGAACCTTTTGAAGAGAGGTGGCAGAGATGATACGGGCTGTTTGCTATGTCAAAGCATGGAGGAAACTGCGATACATCTTTTCAGGGATTGTGGGTGGGCATGGGGGGTGTGGGATGGGTTGGGGCTGGAGGAGGGGAACCAAGAACAGGGTGAGAGGGTGAGGGAGTGGGTGAAGAGGAGGCTGAGGGAGTTAGGGGATGTGAGGGCCATTGATTTTGTTATAGGGTGTTGGGCCATATGGGAAGCGCGAAATAAAACGTTGTTCGAGGGGGCTGACTTTAGGGTGGATAGAGTTATAAGGCGTACGAGGGAGGTCAGGATGGAGCTTGAAGAGATGGAGCGACGTGAGGAAGAGGAGGTCACAAAACGAGGGAGAAGGGAGGTCGATGCGAGGGAGGGCTGGCTGCCACCACCATATGGGCTGCTAAAACTCAATGTCGATGCTGCGGTTAAGGAGGAGATGGGAGTAGGACTGGGTATAGTTTGCAGGGGAGATGGGGGAGAAGTGCTGTGGGGGGTAACAATCCGACGATGCGAAAGTTGGGAACCAAGGGTTGCGGAAGCAGTGGCGGTCTTGGAAGCTATGCGCGAGGCTAAGGAGCGGAACTATCAACATGTTGTGATTGAAAGCGATTGTCTACAACTCGTCAATGATTTGAAGAACGATAAGAATGGGAGAAACGATTATTTTTTAGTTCTGGAAGATATTCAATTTCTATGTAGAATGTTTGTTTCAGTTATTTGGTCGTATGTTGGTAGAGCTAGTAATATGGTGGCGCACGAGCTTGCCCATGAGTCACCTCACTTACTAGGTAGGCGTTTGTGGACGAGGTCTTTACCGTCTCTAGCTTCTTGTGTTGTTAATCATGATTTGAGTTTAATGAAATAGTACCCTTTTTGGGTTTTCCCAAAAAAAAAAAAAAAAAAAAAAAAAAGTTCCCAGTTTAATTTAACTTCTATTTATTTATCTTATACACATA
>JAOWBH010154364.1:0-11860 GCA_028566215.1 Silene coronaria | reverse complement strand
CTAAACGAATTAAATGTTAATTCGTGATTAAATATAAACTGTTATATTTAATTAGCAAATTATAAATATACGATATTTATAGTTGGCGGATATATTATACGATATTGTTATGATTTATATATGTCGGTCCGGTATTATACGATATGGTATATCGGTACATAACTAATAACAATTATAATATATTTTACATAATATACATAATCAATAAGATGCTAACTACCTAAAATAAAGAAGAGGAAAAAGAGGAAACTAATCCCTCCTTATTCTCTCTTGCTTTTCACGGTTAGGAGGGAGTATATTAAAAGAAAATTCTGATTTTCTTTGACCTAATATCTCATCATTCATCTCCATATTCATTCATCATTTTACACACAAAAATTAGCAGTAATTTTTGGTACTCGTTCTAGCGCGACAAAAGGGCATTTCTCAGAGCATTTTGGGTGCAACGATTAGGAGAATATCGATTTCGATATTTGTTCAGAGGCCATATTGCTAGGACCGGAGATTGATTCAAATCTCTATACTATTTCATTATGTATTTCGTTTATGACTAGTTTTCATGTATGATGATTTCGTTATAATCCTTAAATCAAATAATGAAATATATGTATATTTCTAACATCTAATCACCGCTATAGAAAGGATTAGCATTGGGTGTCGGGATTTCATCATTTTGTACGTTGATCATAGTGTAAGTTTCGTATTCCATCATTTCGTTTGTGGTGTCTTCAGCCTAATTAGATTTGAATTGAGGGTTTTATGCTGTATTATGTAGTGATGCTAGATTTTTGTTATTATAGGTGACGATTCATAGAGGAGCATTTCTATCTTCGCTTGTCTGAGATCGGGTTGCTTTCAAAGTAAGGTTTCCCTGCTCAGTCATTTTATTTTTAATTGTTTTGTATGGCTTGCATTGTTGTGATGTTTGATTGATGATGTTGAGATGGTATGAGGTTGTGGTTGTGGTTGTGATTGTGATTGCGATTGCGATTGTAAGGCCATTGTTGGGAGATGGAATTCACCTCCATAAGTCGCCCCTTGTGACTCCCATCACAAGGCGGATGTTCACATTAATGACGTGGGTTCGCTCGTTGCGATGGGTTATCCATATTGTTGATTTTTGGAGTTGGGAGCTTGATTGAGACGGTTGTTATTGTTGTATTATGCTTATGATAGTGATTTCTATGATGATGTACTGACCATGGTGGCTGTGTTTGTTTCTTTTGCTTCTACTGTGATCCATTCAATATTGCCGGCGAATGGTGAGCAGTGTCTTTACCAGGTGATCTTGTTTGAGCATCGCATGGGGACGTGGATGGGAATCACCTAACTGAGCCATTGATTAGTTTCCGCTGTGTCTTTGAATTTATCATCTCAGTTGTCTTTCAGTTGCTACACTTTTCTTTTGGATCATGATAGTATTTTTGGGATCATGTTGTAACCGATTAAACTTTAGCTTTTAATAAATGTTTCGATTATTGTTTATTTGATATATACTACTCGGGCAACCAAAAATGTTGCGCCCTTGGCTACTATGAAAGGTCTTGCTAAAGGCTCCTTGGTAAGTGATGGTGTTACACTCTCAATTTAAGATTTTTGTGATGGGCGGTTTGATCACAATGAGGGCTAATTTACTTTGCCAGGGATTTAATGAGAATGGTAGATATGAGATGAATTCCGGAGACAATATGCTTAGTGAGAGGCTCCTTATGGGATACCATAAATGGTATAGATACAGTGAGAATGGGGAGGTCGTATGGTTGACAAAGCGGTCTATGGATCATGTTTTGAGCAACTGGGATTTACTGGACACCGAGCCGCGTTGGAGCCGTTATTCGCCCGCACCCAGTTACCTTTTGACGATTCACCCTCTATCCCCAGAACGGGAGGAGCAGGAGCAGCCCTAGGCACCACCACATCACCAGTCGTTGCCACCGCACCACGCTTTCCAGCAGCCAGTTAGACCGCCTACTTACGCGGATGTCCCTCCTTACCCTTATGCATATCAGACTTTCTCCCCTGAGATCCGAATATGCATCCGAATGCAGCTACTTGACGGGTTTGATGCAGCACATGCACCTTAGGATGCATCAAAATAGGGTAGATAGCTACTACGCGTTGTACCCTCAGTATCAGGTGCTCAATGATATTGGGTATATCAACCCCGAGGGGCGCCATCCGAGTTTGGTCAACCCCGGCGTGATGTTCCATAACCAGAGGAACCAACAAAGGGAGGATGAGCCAGATGATGATACGGGAGATTACTAGTGATTGTATGTCTCTCATCCATCTCTCTCATATTTCACTTGCATCGTCACATACTAGTTTGCGTTGTAATATATCTTAGGCATGTTTACTGCATTTATGTAAGAACATTTGTCACATACCTTAGATTCATTTCGTATGATTATTATAGGTTGCGGATTTGTAAAGGAGCGATTATAATCTTGTGTTGTATGAAGATTTGAGAAAAGGTAGGGATTATCCTATTCAACTCTAGTTAATATGATTATTAATTAATTATATGTGTTCGATTGAAGGGACCTTGTTAGTACTTATGTGTATTGTATATGAATTGGGAATATTATGAGTTATCTATGGAAAGGAGCTTGTTAGTCCTTGTGTTTGTGGAAGGGACCGATATATTGCTAGTCCTTGAGTATTATTGAAGGGATTGGTATGAGCTATCCGATAGTCCTTGTGGCGTTAGTTGATCCATGACCGCCCCTCAGTGTCCCTTTCCTAGGAAGCTCACTAATAGGGAGATGTGCACATTCAGAGCTGAGGAAGCGTTAAGATGGAGTTTGGAGAAGTGAAGGTGCGTGATTGATGAAGTATTGGTTCTTATGGTTGTTACGTTAACTTGTGGTCATTATATATTCAATATTCTTAATTGTTAATGTTACTAGTTTGATTATCTTACGTATGTTGTTTAATTAGTTCCTACTTAACCTTTGGTTGACGTGTGTATGTTGTCATGTCAAATTAAAAAAAATGTCACCTGCTTTAATTGATGGTGGCCTATGTCGATCCATTTAATATTTCCTGCTAAATGGGGAGCAGATAAATTATTTGGTATTGATTTGTGAGTTGTGCAGGTATTTATGTCCTGGGACGCGGGGCTTATCGCATGTGGAGAGTAGAGTCTTAACCGGTTGTCATTAGTTTATCATATAGTTGTAAGTTTAATTTTTATTAAAAACTTTCGCTATATTAGTTTGTAATTCAGTTTTGATACACGAGTTGTAATAAGACAGTTTACAAGTTTATGTAATTTATTTAAAGTACCTTGTGTTTGTTTAATCTTATATTCACTAACTCGGGCAACCGAGATGGTAATAGTATTATTTATCTAGGAAGGTCTTGCTAAAGGCTCCTAGATAAATAGCGCGCCTAATTCGTACCATGGCCCTCTCAGTTTTGAACCGGTAACCGCGGGAAATGTAAAGAGAGTGGGTAGTTAGAGTGTAATGATATGTGATTGATTGAATTGTTAAGAGTATATTGGTATTATTGTGATATGGCATTATTGGAGTTTTCGATGATAAGGTATGGTGAATGTTACTGGACGATACCTATGATCTTGAATGTTGTTGTATGTTAATGGTTGGATGATAGAACTGTTAAGTATGTTGAAAGTTTTGAACTAATGGTTGCAAAGTTTTGAGTATTGTTATGAGATTGGCACGTCTATGATGTGATTATAGTCAGAATGATGATATATGATGTTTTGGGCAAGGAAAAGTACGAACATGTTGATATGGTTGGCATACATTGTTAATTGCTTGAGCATCTTATTCATTATGATAAAATGGTAATTATATGGGGCTAGAATGTGTTATTATGAGTTATGAGTGTATGAATGATAATTGGGTGATTTGTGAAATTGGTTATTGAGCATTAGTGTGTGGAATGACTACATGTTATTCTTATGTATACATGACTAATGATCATGGTTAGTTATGATTGTGGTACCTATGTAAAAGATAGATTCTATACGTGATGAGCTAAGTTATCATGATATTTGTGTTAGAATTTGAAAGGTTAAATGTGCATATCCTAAAACGTGATAAGGCTAAATAAGACATGAAATTTTGCATATAATTGGTATATTATATTTATTGATGTGTATGGATTTGTGCTTAATATATAGAACTATCAAAATCTACTCAGTCAACAAAATTGGCGACTGATTTAACAGTCGGGCGACTGAAATCAGTCGCCAAATTAGCGACTACCAATTTCAGTCGCCAATATATGTGTCACGAATCAAATAAAGCATCCCACCTCCCTCAGTCATTACCTTCTATTTTGTTTGTTTCCAGCCTAACTCATCATTTACGTTTGTTTTCATCCCAACTCCTCATAAACCACACTCTCTCTTCTATTTTTTATCCAACCAAACTTTTGATCTCCTAACTTCATTTTCATCTTATTTTAACTGTAAAACCACAAAAAATCAAGAAGCTCTCAACATACATCTCCCCAAATTTCCAGTTTTATTACTTCATTTTTCGGGTTTCATTATATTTTTATCGTTATTTGATTAATTAAAGTTATTGATTCTAATTTTTCCTTTTAAATTCGATCAAATTTTCAGATTATAGTATTTTAATTTTGGTGTTAAAGATCCATGCATGTCAATTTCTATTTAGATCTTGACTTGAAAACGGTTTTACTTCAAAAATAAGTTTAACAATACGAAGTATTTAAATTATTATTGTGGTGTAATTGGCTTCTAGGTGTTGATTCAGCCGAAAAGGAGATGAGAAGCAGTGAAAGACGGATTCTAGGTATTTTTTGTGGCTTTTGAAGTATGTTAATGTAAATGTAAATTGATTGTAATGTAAATTTTTTCTATGTGTAATGGGTTGTTGAAGTATGTAAATGATGTACATTAATTGCAATGTCAATTTATAGAAATTTGTAATCACTTTTTTTTATGAAATAATGAAACTATGCCAAAACTTGAAGCCAAGCTACCGTCACACTTTTTGCATATTAGTGACTTTATTTTCATATCTGTCCATTCGAAGTTCAAGGTGCGAAGCTGAAATCGCCTGAGGTGCCGATACTCGATCGAGTGTGCCTATACTCAATCAAGTGTTATTTGAAGAATTGTGTTTTGCTTATGTCGTAACTTGGTGGGTCTGAGATTTGGGTTCCTTGATCGAGTGAGTCTATACACGATTGAGTGTCCTACGGTTTTTACAGCGCGTGTTTACTTTCTTATTTCTAACTTTCTTAATTACTTCCTAATTATTATATATTTTTTCTAAACCGACTCTAACCTATCCTAATACCTATAAATAGCCTATTAAACATCGGAATAAACCCTTTGCTATATTTTACTATCAATCTCATAAAATCCATAGAGAGGAGAGGAGGAAACGGTTTTGGCTAGGATTCGCAATTCGTGTTCAAGATCACACCTTTTACCTAGTAAGTTCCTAGATCTATTGTCTTAATCAATTTGTAGCATAGTAGCCCCATGATTTTGCTGCCATAGATCAGTTCGCGGGAACCGAACCTTTATCCAGGAATTGGATAGTTCGTTTATTGTTCTTATTCGCGCTAGATAGTAATTGTATGATTGTATATGATTGTTATAGGTTGCGAATTTGTAAAGGAGCGATTATAATCTTGTGTTGTATAAAGATTAGTGAAATGGTAGGGATTATCCTACTTAACTCTAGTTAATATGATTATTAATTGATAATATATGTGGTTGATATAATGTTGATATTATAATTGAGATTATGATGTTAGTGACTATGATCATAATTAATGATTGGTTGTCTTGAGTTGATGATTGAGATTTGAATGAAGGGACCAAGGTGCTAGTCCTTATATATTGCTCGATTGAATGGAACTTGTTAGCCCTTATGTGTGTTGTGAATGAATTGGGAGTATTATGATTTATCTATTGAAGGGACCTTGTTTTTCCTTGTGTTTGTTTAAGGGACCGATATATTACTAGTCCTTGAGTATTATTGAAGGGACCGGTATGAGCTATCCGATAATCTTTGTGGCGTCAGTTGATCCCTAGCCGCCCCTCAGAGTCTGTTCCCTAGGATGCTCACTACTAGGGAGATGTGCACGTTCGGAGTTGAGCAAGCGTTAAGATGGAGTTTGGAGGAGTGGAGGTGGTGCGTTATTGATGGAGTGTTGGTTCTTATGGTTTACTTTAATTTGTGGTCATTATGTATTCAATTATCTTAATTGTTAATGTTACTAGTTTGATTGTCTTACTTATGTTGTTTAATTAGTCTCTACTCAACCTTTGGTTGACGTGTATTTGTTATCATGTCAAAATAAAAAATTGCCACTTGCCTTAATTGATGGTGGCTTGTGTCGATCCATTTAATATTTTCAGTTAAATGAGGAGCAGATAAATTAGCAGGTATTGATTTGTGAGCTGTGCTGGTAGCTAGGTTGGGACGCGATGCGTATCGCATGTGGAGAGTAGAGTCTTAACCGGATGTCATTAGTTTATCATATAGTTGTCAGTTTAATTTTTATTAAAGACTTCCGCTATATTAGATTGTAATTCAGTTTTGATACAAGAGTTGTAATAAATCAGTTTACAGTTTCATATAATTTATTTAAAGTACCTTGTGTTTGTTTAATCTTATATTCACTACCTCTGGCAACTGAGATGGTAACTATCTTATTTATCTAGAAAGGTATTACTAAAACCTCTTGAATAAATAGGGGTGTTACATATAAAATTATACAATTACTATCTAGCGCGAATAAGAACAATAAACGAACTACCCAATTCCATGATAAAGGTTTGGTTCCCACAAACTGATCAAAGGCAGCGAAAGTACGAGGCTACTATGCTACAAATTGATTAAGACAATAGATCTAGGAACTTACAATGTAAAAGGTGTGTTCTTGAACACAAATTGCGAATCCTAGCCAAAATCGTTTGCTCCTCTCCTCTCTATGGATTTTACGAGATTGATAGTAAAATATGGCAAAGGGTTTATTCGGATGTTTAATAGGATATTTATAGGTATTCGGATAGGTTAGAGTCGGTTTAGAAATAATACTCCCTCCTAGTCTGAGTGTTAGTTCCCTTTCTTTTAGGCACCAAAATTAAAGAAATGAATTTGGACCACACAATACACTCTACTCCACATGAAATTGAATTTAGACCACACACAACTTACCAAAAAAGGAATGAGGAACCAATACCCGACTAGCAAGAGGAACCAACACTAAGACTAGGATGAGTATATAATTATAAGGAAGTAATTAGGAAAGTTGGAAATATGAAAGTAAACCGGGCTATAAAAACCGGAGGACACTCGATCAAGGAACCCAAATCTCAGACCCCCCATGTTAAGACTTAAGAAAACATAATTCTTCAAATAATACTCGATCAAGTATAGACACACTCGATCGAGTGACCTCACGTCAGGCGATTTCAGCTTCGTGCACTGAATTTCGAACGGCCGCTATTATTTCCTCATTAATTATCAGAATGAAGCTTGTGACTATGAGTTGCAAATATAATACAATAAGATTTCACCTCCATTTTGAATTGCCTCCATCGGAGCTCTACACCGCTAGATATTACAGTTTAAAGTTCACCCTTATACAAGCGATCATTTACCAACCCAATTCTCTTTTGTCTAAACTCTCCTACTAATCTCTAATAGTATGAACAGAAATTAGACACACACAAATTGTCTTATAACCTTAGAATATAAGGGATATTACAAAAGTACAACTCGTACACATAGACGTAAGGAGAAGGCCAAGATAAGAAGGCCGTGGTCAATAAAGATGGACAAAGTAGAAGAGGAGAATGAAGAAACTTGTTGTGAGACATCTCGCTCGAGATGCTCACATCGCGCTCGAGCCAGAGCCGTGATATAGAGTCATCTTGCTCAATATGACCACCATCTCGAGTGGGATAGCCTTATCTCGCCCGTGATAAACTCTATCCCGCTCGAGATAACCTCCAGACGCGCCGCCTCTAATATTTTCCCTTAACCTAGTTTTAACCTAATTGTACTAGTATAAATACCCCTCTTTTGTAATAAATTTGAGGGATCTTCATTATGTATTAGATTAATCCCCCATTAGTTTAGATCGCATCCTAGATTAGTTTTAATTCTTCATCCAATTACATTAATCTTCCAATAATCAATCTTTCAATACTTGTTAATTAGTTTCGTCTTGAATCTCTTGGGTTTATGCTTGAAGATTAGTGACAAGTCTTCACCTTTATTCAGGGATTCATCTTTTCTCATTTTGATCTCCTTCATTGCTCTATTAATTGGTGGATTCCTAAATCTCTCTCTTGATTTATTAATCTACCTTTCATTTTGTTTGCCTATTACTTGTTCTATCATCATAGGTTGTTTAGATTATGCGATTACTGATGTCATCTTTATGATTCTCATGATGATTAGTGAGTAGCATTTTAGTTAGGGTTAATGGAAGATTAGGGGAATGATTGAAGGGTAAATCCAAGCTTAGTGAGTCTTACAAATTGATTAAAAGTTGTGGTTTCAACTAGTGCACATAATATGTTTGATGAAATGCTTGTTTGCCAAACATGTATAATTCTCTATTTGTTTAACACTTCTATAAGATCGAGAGCATTAGTCATGTTTGACCGTGTCCTATGTTGGTAGGTTGGATGGGCATACGCGAGAGCTACCCCGACTCGATCTAGGTAGGGCCATTAGATCGAGACACTTGGTCCATAGTTCAACTACAACCTTGACCCAATTTAGACTCACATGTGTAGACTTCTTTAATTACCACTATGAACCCCTGACACCCTAGTTACTTTCCTTTGATTGTTTGCATTTTTATTCTTGTTGTTTATTGCATCTGTGAGCTTAGTTTATAAACTCTAACATAATTGTGACATTGGCATGATTAGGATTGGTAGACTTAGAACCCAAAGCACACCGTCCCATGGATCGACCTTGACTTACTTGATATGCTAGTTTATTGAGTCTATAAATATTGTTTGTTGCGAGTCGACGACACCTCGCACCATAGTGTCCTCATGTTTTCCCAAAACTTTGGATATTGTGTTTTGTTGTTTTCTGCGTACCTCTTCCAAATTCTTAGGAGGTAGAACTTCGAAAATTTACTATTTATATTTCTTGGATGCACTGTTCCATCGAAATCTTGTAGGCTATAAGCATTTCCGAACAAGACTTTAATGATCTTAAAGGTTCCTTCCCATCTTGGCGTTCATTTACCATAAAAATGACCTTTACAGCCTTCTGGCAACCTCAATTTCCAAACTAAATCTCCTTCCAGGAAAGACTTAGCCTTTACATGCACATTATATGCTTTAACTGTTTTTTTATAAGAATGGTTAACGACTGCTCGCTTAGATGTTCAACATCAAAGTTAGCTATATTCATGGGCTCATAATAAGAAACTAAATCCAAAGAATTGTTTTAATACAAAATTTGACCAGACTCAATATTTATTTCTGCAGGAATTACTGCATCATGGCCATAAACTAATTGATACGGAGTATACCCCCCCTATTAAAGTTCTATAAGACCATAAAGTATCAAGCAGTTTATCATGCCAACGTCTAAGGTTATCAGAAATCATTTTTGAAATCTCTACTTTCATCAACTTATTGGTTGATTCAGCTTGCTCATTTGCTTGAGCATAATAAGGAGTAGAATTAATCAACTTGACATTATAATGTGAAGTGAATTTTTGTATCGCTGGTTCCTTATACAGATGCTTGATCCACCATAATGCTTTCAGGTATCCCAAATCGATTAAAAATAAATCTTTTTGGAAATCGACAAGATCCTGAGTTTTAACGGTTTTCAAAGGTTTAGCCTCAACCCATTTAGTGAAATAATCCGTAATGACCACCACATATCGATGACCACTGGAAGAAGGTGGTGTAATCTCTCCAATCATATCCATCGCCCAACCACGGAAAGGCCATGGTTTGACACTATGTTTTATGTCGTGAGTAGGGACCTTGCTAATTTGACCATAGCGCTGACATGCCTTACTCCCTTTTGCATAAGTTATGCAAATGTCCAAAATAGAACGCCAAAAGAAACCATGACGACAACGCATTTTTGGTCCTGAATGATGAGCACCAAACACTCTTTTATGTACTTCGGCCATTATCAATAATGAGTCATCAGTGCCAAGAAATTTCAGTAATATCCTTTGGTTAACCTTTTTATATAGGGTATCATCAATCAAGAAGTAACCAAAAGCTTGCTTTCTAAGTGTTGGATTAAGTCCTTTCTGTGATAAGACTTTTCATAATGCTTATAATATCATTGCGCCAATCTAATGGTTTTTCCAAGATATCAACGTTACAAACCTCTGTAGTCATAGGGACATCTTTTATCAAGAAATCTTATTCGTCACGCTCTAATCCCTCTAGATCATTAGTGCCAATCAGATCATACCCGGACGCCAGCTAAGCCAATCGATTATCTATTTTATTTTGATCTCCTAAAACATGTATACACTCAATTTTGCGAAAGTATTTAAGTAAGTCTTCAACTTCTTGAAGGTACTTAGATAAAGAGAGTTATTTTCATTTGAACAAACCGTTGACTAGGTTAATTACGAGATGAGAATCCTTAACGATCCTGACATTCAAAGCTCCTTGTTCATTTAACTTTATTAACCCAATAAGTAAAAGCTCATATTCCATGTTGTTATTAGTTCTATGACCACGTAACGTAACCGCTATTTTCCATTACTTACCTGATGGCAAAGTGATTATTACACGGGTTCCAGAACCTTCTAACGTGTATGATCCATAAAAATACATTTCCCAAGGTACACCATTTCAATGGTCAATTGTTTCATTATTAATACACGCGTGTTTTACTAGGAAATCAGCCAAAACTAGACCTTTCATAGCCCGTTGAGGGATATAAACCAAGTCAAACCAGAGCAGATGTACGCTTCATTTGCTCAAATGCCCTTTTAATAAAGGTTGTGACAGCGTACGTTTCATCACATCTTGCGTTGACACAATTTCAACTGTATGCGCCATGAAATAATGCCTTTAATTTATAGAAGCATCATATAGACTTAAGCACACTTTTTCTAAATAAGTGTAGTGTTGCTCGATGTCTTGGAGAAGTCGACTTAGATAGAAAACTACATGTTCGAATCCCTGATCGCTTTCCTATGATAACATACCAACAATTGATTGGTCGGTGGCAGACAAATACAACCGCAGAGTCTTTCCAGGTTTTGGTGAAATCAAGACTGGTGGCTTGACCAAATAATTTGTAATCTAGTTAAAAGCTTCATGGTGGCTAGCATTCTAAACAAACGCTTCCACCTTTTTTAAGCGTAATAGTGGTGGAAAAAACTTTGGTTTTTACAGCAAGATTAGCTATAAATTGCCTAACATAATTTATTTATCCCAAAAAACGCTGTAATTGTGCTTTGTTGGAAGGTGGTTTTGCATTAATTACAGCTTAGCTTGTGCCTTAATTTTGTCAATATCAATCCCTCGCTGATGAATCAAAAACCCTAGGAATTCCCAGCGCTGATTCCAAAAGCACATTTTATAGGATTCATCTTGAGATTATATTTCCACATCCGTTCAAATCCCTATCTAAGGTGAGATAAGTGTTGTCCAAACTCATTATATTTAACGACAACATAATTTAAATAGCCATCGAATCACCTCTCAAATCATGAAATACATAATTCATGGTGCGCTGATAGGTAGCACCATCATTCTGTTGGAGTAAGTGTCCTCAACAATAGTGCGATCACAATGATGATTAGTTAATCATTGTTAAAATCTCAAATAAGAATACCCAAGGGATGATTCTTCAATAAAGTCAACTGATCAACATTAATC
>JAOWBH010154333.1:0-11862 GCA_028566215.1 Silene coronaria | reverse complement strand
GCTAAGGGAGTGGGCGCCCAGATAGTATCTCGGCTGCCCACTAATTTCTTGTAAATTTTGATATCACCGTAATAAAAGTTGCCTTTTTTATAAAAAAAAAAAATAATAATAATAATATTAATTAAGAGGTCGAAACTTGATTCTCGGAAAACTTCATTGAACCCAAATAATACACGGTCCTTGGACCCGTGTGATTAGCATCTTCATCGACTAAGTACTTGACATCGAGCACAAACCCGACATCCTTACTTGAGCTATCATTTTTCGGATCAGGCCTAACATTATTGTGAGCCTGATCAGTTTACGAAATACCTTTGCAGCAGCATCCAAGGTCCAGCTCAATTTTTTTTTACTAAAACAATAACAGTGACAAATATTAATTAATGAAGAATATGAATGAACTGAATTCATTAAAATAGCTGCAGTTACGCGCTTGGACTCAACCTATCGCTTCTTAAGTTCTCACAGCAGCTCGAAACAACAACTGAAAATCTTTTGCAGGGATACGATGATCAGCGGAAATAACCCTATGTTATTAAGGAAAATTCTTGCTTGATTAATTAAGCTTATTATGTTAATTCAGTTAAGAGATGGTATTCTAGCTCGCTGTATGTAAGTCCGATTAATGTTGCAATAACTGTCGCGGTATAAAAAACAACTCTTTGATATAAGAGAACTGGATTAACATGTATATATATATATATATATATGTATATAGAGCATCCATTGAAGATCAGGTTGTTATTACTTACTGATGTAGAACAAAACTGACAGGAACAAAGATGATTCAGTACGTAATTAATTAAGATGATGATTCGACAACATGTGCTAACAGATGAATAATATGAATGAACTGGTTTTATATACAGGATTCACTAAAATTGTTCTTACAACAAAACTGAATTGCTTGAATTTAATGGAATACAATCTAATAAGCGCAGCTAAGTGAAACAAAAGAAGTACGAAACTTAGGGACCATGTTAAATAACCCTATGTCGTTCCCAATGGCTGCAACAGGACGCTTGGACTCCACCTCTGGCTTCACATATCTCGGAACAACTGCCGCTGCCAAATCTTCTTCAGCCATGCTCAGCTTGTAGAACACCTTCAAATCAGTCTTCTTTTCCTTCTTCGAAGACTTTACAAGTTCATATGTGGCAAAATCTTGTTGATTGATCTTCCTGTCACCTTTGGCAGGCGATGACACAAGCTCGGACACACGAACATTGATAGTACCAACTCGCTTGTCTCCAAACAACTTGCCACGACTGAGTACTTGAAAGCGGATGTAATCAGAGTCCACGTTCACGTCCTTGAACTTCAAGTTGGCGATTCCTTTAGCATCAAGGGCTGATGTATGCTTCTCAAACTTTGAAGAACAGCCATGGAAGAGTGTTGCAATCATGTAAGATGTGTTCTTCGTCTTCTTGAGATTGTTTTCCGATGAAAGCATGCAGCTTAGTGCAAGCTCTTGGGTTATAGTTGCCATTACTATTTATTGATTGAATGTATTTAGCTAACGCAGTAAGGGTTTCTGTTTCTCTTGTTATTTTTTGTGGTGTTATGAATTGAATGAATCCTTGAAGGTTGATAGTTGAGGGTATACATAGGGCAGCATGGAAGCTTTCGGAAGCCGAAACAAGAATAGGAAATAAAGCCATCTTGAGCGTCAAGCTTAAGCTGTTAGTCTGTTACTGATGAAATATGGAAATAGTTACTGTATATTCTGGATGGTATGGCAGAACAACTCAAGGCAAACGCAACAACTCATAAAACCGTCATCACGGGCCTTATACGACGTGTTGCGAGTGGAAGATTTCATGACCTAGATTCAAATCCCGTCAGCATCAAAACCGCCTTCGTGACTCTTTTTACACCCAAAAAAATATATATACACACACCGATTAAGGGGTGTACAGTGTACTTGCATTATATAGGTGCAAACTCATGCACACGTACAGTGTACTTGCATTATATAGGTGCAAACTCATGCACACGGATAATGCAAATAAAAGATTGGCCTATGCAGGTCTCGAACCTGCGACCTTCGCGTTATTAGCACGACGCTCTAACCAACTGAGCTAATAGGCCCTGTTGTTTCTATTGGCAAAGTTGTTATATCTATTGTATTGTACGTTGTATGATGTACACAGTTGCATATTTCTCCTTAATTGTTCAGTAGTCGAAGATTTGATACTAACTTTAATTTAGTAATGTGTTAATCTAAAGTATTTGCTCCATGGAATGATTTCATGTATATATATGTAATTGTAAATCGTTTAAAACGTAGCAATAAGTTAACGTGTAACTGTAAATGACTATTATAGTTTTATTATTAGACAGACTCATAATTGCGTGAATTTTCAAATTATTGGGACATCAACCCAACAAAAATACATGAATGGTATTAGGTAGTTAGGGTAAACTAATGACTTTACCACTTTCAGTATGCGAACATGTTGTAAGGCAAGGTCAATGGACAATGGGTGCTGATTTGCTGAGAATCACTTTTAACAATCTAAAGCGCCACGAGTTAATCCATCGGGAACCATAGCCTCGATGCAGCACACATAATTCACTAAAAGAAAACTGATCTGATCTTTGTCGTACAGGTTGTCCACGAGCAGAACGCAGCTCTGCTCCTGAAACCTCAGTAACATCCTTTTGCAGCAGCATTCCCTGTCCAGGTGTGATTAAAGGGCGAGAATCGAACCCCCAACTTCATGGCTAGGATAAGAGAACTCTTACCACTATAGCTACTCTTGTTCTCGCTAATAGGTCATTGTTAAGATGTGTATTATTGCACGACCTCTTGAGGAGTTAAGGCAAACTAATCCTGAAATACTGGAAACTTATACTATTATGCATGAACTGCCAAGATTACTAGAATCCCAACCATAATGTCTTCAAATCATAATATACGAAACAAATAGAGAGTGATAAAATTAAATAGGATCAAAGATTTTTCACTATAATTAAGATTTTTGGACAACTTTCTTTACAGAATATGAATGAAACTCATTTTACAGCATTCACTAAAATTGTTCTTACAACAAAACAGAGTTGCTAGAAAGTGCTCTAATAAACTAACTCCAGTTCAACGAAACCAAAGGAGTACGAAAACTAGGGTCCATCTTGTATAAGTCTATGTCATTCCTAATGGCCGCAGCTAGGCGCACTTGGACTTTAACTCTGGCTTCTCATATAGCTGCTTCGAACAACTGCTGCTAAATCTTTTCCAGCCATGGACAACCTGTAGGACAAGATCAAATCAGCCTTCTTCTCCTTCTTGGACGACTTTACAAGTTCATATGTGGCACAGTTTTCTTGATTGATCTTTCCATCACTTCTGGCAGGCGAGGACACAAGCTCGGACACACAAACATTGATTAGTTGTCACGAAACACCTTGCCATAATTGAATACTTGAAAGCGGCTATAATCAGAATCCACATTCACTTCCTTGAAGTTCAAGTTAGCAGTTCCTTTGGCATCAAGCTCTGCTCTACGCATCTCAAATATTGAAGAACAACCATGGAAAAGTGTTGTAATCATGTAGGTTCATCTTTTTACTATTTCTTTGTTTTTTTATTGAATATAGTAAGCTAAGCTAGGGTTTCTCTTTTTTTATTTTTCTCTCGGCACAATGAAATGAATAAATCCTTGGAGATTGATAGTTGGGGTTTATATAGGAAGGATTTCCTCGAGGGTCAAAATTTCGCAACAAAAAAAATATATACATATATATACTAACTGGTTGACGCTGATTACTAGTTCTGATATAAGTCTACGGCAATAATATTGGTAGACAGCTTTAAAAACTGGTCAGTTTCCAAAATACGAACAGTAAGAGATCATCTACGAATGAGAATATAACATATACAGTATGTCAGTATTTGATAAAATAAACAAAAACTAATTTGGGAAACTGCGTCACGTAAAAAGCCATGTTCTAATACATGGATGATGGATGATGGATGATGGATGATGGATGATGGATGATGGATGATGGATGATGGATGATGAATGATGAATGATGGATCCTTTCCGGTATAACTCTGAGTCTCGTACTCATATACAACTTAGCAACCATAGAATTTAAGCCCAACAATTACTGTGCAATACAAATCAACAATTTATAATACTTGAATACAAATTAGCAAATACGCTGTCTAATCAAATAGGCCTTACAAACACTTAAAATTTTATTTCAAATCGGCCTTACAAACACTTTGGATTTTATTTCAGCTTTTCAAGTAAGAAATTTACATAGTATCATCATTCACCACTGTGCTAAAAGAATATTACTAAGATCAAAACTTGCTTTACATCAATCAGCTTTCATATAGATCTAGATTCTAGAGCACAAACCTGTACATATCAGAACAGATGTTCTTTCCTGTATTCACGCACAATCACTGGGACGCTCGTAGGTGGGACCTACATGCAGCATTAGTCGAAATATTAGAGCAAACAACTATCCATAAACTAGGTCGGACGCACAAAACAAATTCACAAACTGGCAATAACTGCAATAGTTGTTCTAGAAATTCCCCGGCACAACTTTGGTGCTGCCGGGGACCATAAATTAATTCAGATATCTATTAAGTGTACGAGAGAATGACAATAAAACAATCCACAGCCCAGAAATAAGTTCGGTGATGGTGCTTGATCAGAATTTCAGAAGGCAGGTACTAGTTTAGACTTTAGATGTTTCATTTAGGGCAGGCTAAATATTCTAGACATCGACATTATGAAGGAAACCCAGTGGTTACTTTGTAATGTACATTCAGAATATCCAAATGCCTGAAACTTAAACAGTAAGCTTCAGGTGAAAATGATAGTTCCTCATTCAATGAATAACTTTCTCGTTTCCTTTTTGGGGTATCCACAGAAAAACTCGCTCTTTAATTTTTTTTTCTTTTTGATGTGTTATTTGTGGTTATTACGATTCGTGGCCTCACGCCTTTACTGAGCCTGAATATTCATCAACATTTTTATGAGCTCCTTAGTTCTTGTGCAAAAGGACCTGAGAAGTTGATTCATGTTGATTTATGGATGATGTATCTAGTTGAAGTGTTGAACAGCTCAGAGGATTTTAGAGAAGAATTATACAAACACAGAGAATAGACATCAACAAATGATACAAACAATTCCAAGTCAGTGACTATCATTGATTTGTAGTAAGCAAATAGACGGTAACAAATGGTACTTACCATTCCATAGTCGGTAACAATCATTGATATGTAGTCCGAGGGAGTAACATCATATCTGCAAATGGCAAGAAATTCATAGAATTATTTTCTGGAGAAAAATTTGTGTCCTCATTTGATCCCACCAATGACACTCACAATAAGTTTAGGAGTTGCAAGTTTTCTTTACTCAGCCAATCATCCAGATAGTTCACACCCTTTCTACCAGGTAACTTAGAGATGGCATCAGGATCACCTGCAGAGATCACGTTGATCATCAGAACGGTTTGCCTATCTTATGAAAACATTGAGACTGAGGTCCATAGGTCATTGTTCAAAATCTCTATTAACATATTACAATAGCCTTGTGCCTCCTATTAAACAAACAACAAAAAAGGGAAAAAAAAACTTTATTCACTGTTAAGAAAAGACAAAGCATTACCAAGTTCATTCGCACATATAGAATCAAGTTGGACCCTTTCATGAAACTTGTATGCTTCACAGCAAACTAACACAGGAACACGAAAAGAATGAGCAACCATAGCAACACTCGCTGTCCCAATCCTTGAATACACTGTCCCATTAGAAAATACGGAAGCAGCGCCTAAGAGAACCCTTGTCACTTCATGCATAACATAAGAAACAGCGTTAATGTGAGTGTATGTACATCTCAGCCCTTTGCTGACCAGCCTACGCAGCAATCCTTGACCTTCAAGCTTTGGCCGTGAATCAATTATTATGACCCGGAACTTTTTTCCAAGCTCGTGCGCATTTATCAATGCCTTCTCAACAACACTGAAGCAACCATAGGTGAGAAGAACATCACCATCCCTAATTTTTGAGGCGGTATGATTCACAATAACCTTGTTTGCTATTATTATCTTTTCGTTGACGAAAAGATCAATTTCTGAGCAAAGAATAGTCTTTGCCTCTGACTCTGTGAGACTGATAGGCAACTTTGAAATACGAGTCTTCAGGGACCTGATTGCATTTCCCATACTGATAGAGAGGGGTCTACATTCACTTAGGTATGAAATATAATTACTGATCCTGGCTGTTAGATCTCTGGATAGAGTCTTCTGAGGTGGGGTGTGATAGTCTTCAATGGCTTCTTTAAAAGCATATAGCATAGCAATACATCGTGCATTACTCCCAGTTATATTTCCCGCCAAATGTTGCAAACCAACCTGACATGTCCAAAACAAGACATTTAGATGCATAGATAGTGAACATTTCAGGAAGCAGAATGTTTCTTAGAGAGGTAGTCGTAACTCGTAAGAATAAATGTGACGAACGATAACCTTGCTACCGTCAATGGCAACAAGATCAGCCTCTGAACATTATTTACTAGCGTTATTAAGTTTTTTTTTTTTTTTCGAGTTCATTGCCTCCTCTAAAGGGTAGAAGGATGTAAATTTGAAGGCATTCCAAAATCCCCTATAAACCAGAACACACCCCAATTTCAACCTAACACCTCTTGAAGCAGACCAGTCAATGCAGTTTACTCTAATCATAGCACAAGGTAAATAAGAAGGCCTCTAGGTACAATGGAGTGCGTCATATATAACTGTTTTCAAGCTTCTACCATATAAGACCTTCTCAAGCTTTTAGCTTCTATATTGTCATAAAGCATACATTGATTAAAAGTAAACACAATATGGACTAATTTTCTTCGTTATAATATTCCCCTTCCTGTATTTCCAATTTTGCAGTAAATTATTTCCATATAAAGACTAAATAAGCAAATCCAGGGAATATAAACTTAAGAGTAGAACAAAATTAGTGACCTCTTAAGTTTACATTGAAAGTGATGTTATCTACTTTATGGATGAGGTGATACTCTTAAAAATTTTGTGATATATCCCTTTTCTTGGTGGTATGCTTTAGTTGATCTTCGCGAGAAGATAATAAAGAAATATACAAGCATTAATTTTGTTTTCAGTGCATATGCAAGCTACAAGCACCATGACAGGCAATCTTTCCTAGCACAATTAAGCTGAAAAGATTTCTCAGCCTCAAATAACTGGGAGCAATCAAACAAACAACGGTTTTAAAACAAACAGCTGGGGTAGCTAGAATTGGTGACATACTGGCATGGCTTTCACGGTACGGAGTGTCATTTTACTTTAATCAGCCGCCCAAACAACTGTTTCCATTTTCTATCACAACTATCTTAATGTGAATCCATAGACCTCAGCTATGGTATTTCCATTTAACAGTATCAACTATCAACTCTTCAACAGAAAAGGGAAAAAATAATTTATCAACTTGAAACTCAACTAAGCCATCATGTCCTCAGTCCACCTTTTTTTTATCAGTGACTATTATGAAAAATCAAGCAAAGTAGAATCATTGACAGTTAATAATTGTAGAATCTTTATACCTTGAACACAGCGGGATGAACTTGAACATGCTCAAAATATTTGGATTCGAGATCTGAGAGCTGATTTTCATATTCATACTGTGGCAAATGCCGGAAAAGGTCAACTCGGTTTTTTACTTCAGTTTTCTTAACAACAGAACGCTTTTTCACTTTGTCCACTCTGCTCTTATCATCATACTGCATACGAGGAGCTGGGATATCTTTTTTCCTTTCTTTCTCTGATGACCGATCACCTGCTTTCATTTCAGACACTGCCATTGACGATGCAGCTGTAGGAGCGATTTTCTTCTGTAAAGCCTGTTGTTTAGTCACTTTGGTAGGCTTTTCAGTGACTTCGGCCACCACTCCAGACGCATGTTCTGCAACATCACGTGCAGGAGTTGATTACAAAATGAATTCATGCACTTCCAATTGATGTTGATCAATTGGTCCAACTCCGCAAACCAGCCCAGCTCAACCATATGTTTCCTCAGCATGGCCCTTTGTAGGCCCAAAAAAGCATGTAGCCCACCCAGAATGGTTGATAGGATGAACTGGATGCAGCAGGTATGGGCCAAAACTTTTGGCTGGAACATTGATGATAACCTCTCATCCATATCTATATAAACCTTGTGAGACGTATATGCAAATACGATTCTCAAAAACTAAACAGACAGGAGAAACCAGGCCAACTTGGCTAAGCATCTCAAAAGAGAAAAAAAATCCCTCTTACAGGACATTTTCTAGAGTCTTGCGAAATGACTAACTCCAGGAATAATTCAATAAACGTGAAAAAGTGAATACCTTTTTGAGCTGCTTTAGCAGCTCTCTGAGCCTCCTGCAGAGCACGCCTTTCAGCTTTGCTTGTCTTTTCCTTTAGTGGTTTTGAAGCTGGTTTCACATCATTGCGCAACACCCCTGCCTCTGATATGCTACCTTCTTTCTCTGCATTATTTTTCTCATTAAAGTAACTGTGTATAAAAAGTAAGAAACTAAGCCTTGCAATGGCCATTTCACAGCGAAGTGAATCCCTTCAAACTTGACATGCATTGTGAGCATATGAATATGATATACCTGGGGCTATTCAGGAGCTAGAACTGCTCATGGGTAGGAAAACAGAAACAACAAAAGAAAGCTAATAAACAAAAGTCAACACAGAAAACATATAATTTATGACAAGGAGTATTTTAATACCAAGAGCAGAAAGCATATATTCCATGCATAAATCATTTTGTTAACTGAGAAGTTAACAAAAGGCCAGATTTAAAAAGCATGTGCAGATAAATCAGTAAGCAGATTTATAGTGACACTGTTTCTCTAACAGCAAGGTTAAAACAAGACATTTGAGTATTTAGAGAACTACATGTAAGGTCAACATGAATAGCATATAAGTTGACTGAACAACACTGCTATCACATTTGATAAGTAACAAATTTGCAGATTTTGCTTACCATCATAAGCAACAGTGTGCATCTTTACTACAGCTATGAGTTTACGACATTAACTCCAAAAACAATGCAGATTGCAAGATATATACATGTCAAAACTCAGTATTCCCAGAAGTAACATGTTCCACTAACTTGCAAATTGCCAAAAGAATTCCTTATGGATGAGATTTCCTTTACCAAAAGATGCCTACTTTAGAATCTGATAATGGAAGAATAAACACATCTACCTTCTAGGGTTCTACCGAAATTAAAGAGCAAGCGACTCAGGACCACCGGGGAACCTTACATCTGCAATGCACTGAATGTACAAGATAGATATCTAGATATGATTTAAGCTGTGGAATATGTGCAAGAGAATATAAGAAAGCATTCCTTTTGTCTCTGAAAATCTAAAGTTATCACTAAAAGGAGTTAAAATATTGCCCATTTCACGTCACTACCTTTCTCAAACTAATATAACACCCTTGTGCAAAGATATGTGTTGGCGAAAAAATAATCATTATTTTTACCAAGTTAAGTTAACAATATTCACTAAAGAGCTCAAGGTTGGGTCGTAGGCTCGTAGCACCTTTTCCCTATTAATTTTAACACAAACTCCATTCTCAACCTGATTTCGACCTAAAAATCAGAAACAAGTCAATTAAAATTAAAGCCTTACAATAATGTGTATAATAGCAGTGTCGATAACATCACTCCATCAGTTACAAGTTGCCTGTCACTTAAGCAACCTTTTTATGTTCCACAATATTTGTAACTTTACAAGGTTGGTTAATGCAATCATTACGACAAGAGTATCCAAAATTTCCAAAACCTATCGTATTCTGACCCATTGTAACATAAAAGCTCCTCTGTCCATTTCTTCATGTTCTTCCCATTTTTCAAAATCTCCCAAACATCTTCGAAATGGAGGTCAGTAATAAAATGACAAGAAATGTGACAAAATTAATAAAATGATGAGTAATTCAAAATGAAGGGAGTAATTTTAACAAAATACTTCCAAGTCCCAACAGCCGTGTAACCAGGATACAAAGTTACAAGGGCGATTAAAAATTTTCAGGAGCAACGAACTATTTATAGAATAACGCAAACTAGAGAAAAACGATACTCCCCCGTCTAATTCATCGTTTATTATGTATTCTTATCAAAGGTAAACAAATGATGGGGACGGTGAACTATTTGAACTTCAAACACAACTTTTCATTGCTCGGTGCGCCACGTCCCGTTTCCCCTATTGCAAATCAATGCAACAATCAACACCCGTAAATTTAATATCTACATGATTAAAATGCAACAGCAAGCATCACCACGTTTCGAATGTACAAATACAAATTCTTATATAAGACGGTATTATCCTAATTTACACATTCGACAGCAATTAAACACGATACTACAATCAAACAACCAAATAAAAAATAAATAAAAAATTAACTCACCGCCATTAAAACTACTAAGCTCCACCTCATCATGATTACCGTTACCATTACCATTACCATTACCGTCAACAGTAACAGGAGAATTAACCCCAGACATATCAAAACCCAAACTAAACTTCCCGGAGCTACTCCGACGCGTCCACCCCTCCGAAAAGTACGCATCGCCGGAATCCACCGAGTCAGCGACGTCATCCCCACCTTCTCCGTCGACGGCGCCGCCGGGGACGACGGATGAAGTTTCGCCGGGGTTGAAATACGGTGGAGGGATAATGACAGGAGCGATACTAGGTGGAATATTAGGGTTTTGATAAGGTGGTGGTGGTGGTTGTTGTGGCGGCGGAGTGGTGGTTGTTGCAGTGGTAAAGCCGACTTGTCGGATTTTGGGATCGGTAATTGGTACACGATTTGGTGTTCTTCGATTATTTTGCTCCATTTTTACTTTTTAGGTTAAAAGAGATGTTGAATTGTGGGCGGAGATTTGGGGATTTGGGAATTAGTAATTTGAGTTAATTAATTTTGTTGTTGATTAGTTTAATAACTTTAATTGTAGGTTTTAATGAAAGTTTTGGGTTGTGTCACTGTGTGTGATGAATGATGTGTTTAGTAATGGGGTGAGGTTGTCCTTAAAAAAAAGTATTGGGGTGAAGTTGACAAATTCAAGTGTCTTTCTTTACTTGTTGTTTGGGTGGAGATGACAAGGAAGATAATTTGAGAATTAAATTTATAGTTGTAGTAGTGCTGGTAGGTAAATGGGGTCGGGTTGGTGGGAAGTGAGCTCGAGCCTACTCTACGAGTTAGGAGTGTGCGGGGCGAGGCTGGGGGTGTGATGGCCCTGAACCGGCCCGGCTAGACATGAGGGGATGGTGGGACAAACGAGCCATGTGGGCAAGGGTTTTTGCGGGGCGGACTACATCATTTACAACCTGAGTCCTGCCGGATGGAGATTACAGGCTTTGCGGACTGAGGGTCTGGGCTGGCGGGGTGAGGTGGGATTAAGGCCTAACTATTGTCCCCACTATTATTAGACGGGCTGGTCCGCACTATTGTCCCCGTCTAATAATAGGTTGCTACTAAGCTCGTCAAAACTTACACGACTCGATAATGCTAACTTGAAGGTTAAGAGTTAAGACTATACTATGAGTAATTTGTTTACAGTTAAACATCTAAACTAACATAAGTTGGCTAGTACCTCGTTAAACACAATGTTCATCACCGCATGTTGTTGTCTCTTTCTTTGGTTTGAAGAGGCAGGTCAAATGGACAGAAGTCCAATTAATATGGTTGTTGATAAAGGTATGATGTATGAACATCACGTCATCACATGCATGAATCTTGGTTATTTATATCAGTAAGTCTTGCTTGCGACGGGTCGCGGGTTATGACGGGTAGTTTGTGAGAGGAAATGGGTAGAGGGGACAAAGGAGGGTC
>JAOWBH010154322.1:0-10958 GCA_028566215.1 Silene coronaria | reverse complement strand
TGAAGGAGAGGAACAGGTGGTGATTAATATTTTCAGATCGTATGAGAATGTGTTTGGCATGCGTGGTAGATTGATAGCTTTATAAATACTATTGTGTTCTTTATTAGGGGGCAACTACGTACGGGACGTAGGAAAAAGTAATGGGGATCCATGGAATGCAGTTCATGGAAGGGAAATATAGATGCTTGGGGCTGCTCACTATGATAGGGTCATCGAACAAGGCTCTTTGGCGATTATTAGGGATAATATAAGTAAGACACTATAAAGATGGCATCATATGTTATACAATAAAGAGAGTAGAGAGGTTTTGATTGAAGTTATAAGTCAATCTATACCGACTTATGCGATGAGCCGTCTTTTAGCAACCGATTATTTTTTATGAGAAATTGTGATCCTTAGTCTCGAATTTTAGTGGGGAGCGAATGATGGAAAGAGGAAGATCCCGTTGGTGGTCTCGAAATTGGTGGTCGACCAAAGTGTAAAGGGAACTCGGATTATTCGACTTTGAAAAGTTCAATAAGACTCTATTAGGTAAGCACGCATGATGGTTGTTAAGTAATAGCGATATTCTATTGGTGCGGACGTGAGGTTACCAAAGGGAAAATATTTTTCGAATGTCATATTTAGGGAGACAGACCTAGGAAGTTGTCCTAGCTACACTTGTCGATGTATTTAGAAAGCTAAAGAAGTTCTTGATTTGGCGTGAGGTGTCATGTTGGTGATGGATTGAACACTTAGGTATAATGGGATCCTTGGATTTTGGGTACTTCATTTTGTAGCAAAGAAGCATGACGATAATAACAGTCATTTTAATAATTTAATTAGCTCGGGAGTGATGGTCGATAGCCTTACTTATACGTGATATGTTCTGAGTTATTGGTTAAGTCGATCGACTGGGCAGATATGTCAATCGAATAAACGGGATTGGGCATATTGGAGTTAGAACAAGCCTATCGATCACCTTAGGCTGTCGATCGACTAAACTGTGGTTTGGGAAATCTTGGAGGAGAAAATAAGTCGATCAACCAGTGGACTTAGTCGATCGACTAAACTATTGTCAGCTAGTTTGACGCGAGTTCTAATATAAACCTTAGACCTATATATACCCAACTCCCATCATCATAATACACTTTTGTCAGTTGTAAACAACACACACACACATATTATCTGCCGAGGGACAAGAGAATGAAAATGGAGCACGCGTAGTTCATAATTCCGTCACACAATTCATTTCTCACACACATATTATCTGTCGAGGGACAAGAGAATGAAAATGGAGCACGCGTAGTTCGTAGTTCCGTCACACAATTCATTTCTAATCTTCGTAAGTGTTCTAATTACCACTTTTTGATCAATTGTTTATCATAGGAAGATTAATAGTATTGTGTAGGCCGTACCCTAGCCCAATAATCGTGCTTATTGATACCCTAAGTCAGATTGTAGGAATTAGAATAGTTGAACTGTATGTAGCGATCGTTTATTGCATGGTATTGGCAAGCAACTCTAGGTGACCCAAATTGTGCTCTAAACCGTGACACTCGGATTGCGTCTCGGGACGTGGGAAAACCATGACCACGGTGTGGGACACAGATGGTAATTACCCATGCGAGTTTTGTATAGTAGCGATGTTGATTATATATTATTATTATATGTGTGACTTTGGTAAGGTATTCGTAGAGGAGCCTTTCTAGTCATTGTTGTTAATTGCTATGCTAAGCCCAAAACATTTGCTGAAAAGGTAGGGGTATGCCTACTCAATCTTTATGGTGTCTATAATGTTACGCTATGGTTTGAGACGGTTTTATGAGTGGCATTATTGATGATTATAACACTAAGATGGTTGGTTTATATCTCGTATTGTGTTATTATTATAGTTATTGTGATTGTTGTGTTATCGAGGCGCGGTGACCAGGGAGATACGCCAGTGTATAGTGTTGTTGAGGCACGGTGACTAGGAAGTTGTGCCTTGGCGTGGTATTGTGATGAGGTGAGACGGTACGGTGACCAGCGAGTTGTACCACAGTAATATTAGCACGGTGACCAGGGAATTGTGCCAAATCAGTTGACATGAGTGACAGTTGCCTCGTTAGAGACGGGAGACCGGTCACTTTGTTGTGTTGTATTGTGTATTATTTCTATTCGTTAAGTCTTGATTAATTATGCATTTATTGTTATTGTTTATATCCTTACTCAACCTTTGGTTGACATGAGTTGTGTTTTGTGTCAAAAATTGTCAGCTTCTTTAATTGGAATGTCATGTTAAAGATCTATTCAATAATTTCCGATTGAATGGGGAGAAGTTAAAAAAGCAGGTACAAATTAGTAGCTGATTTAGATGCCGTGTTGGGAGTTTGGACGTGAGATGCTGAGTACTCGGGGTCTAGTAATCACGTTTCACTTAGTTATTTTCAGACACTGTTATTTTAATAAGTTCAGTTGTACTCTACTATTTATTTATCAGTTGAGTTAAACCACGTATTGTCCAATATGAGACAGTTTATTTAGTATTGATGTAACTTTGATTAATTCATTACCTCGGGAAACCGCGATGCTAACAGACTCATTTAGTCGAGAATGTCTTGCTAAAGGCTCCTTCCTAAATAGAAGCGTTCCAAAGTGGTGTCTGAGTGAACTAATAATGCATAACTAATGAATTTAATTAACCAAGGATATGTCTAATAAAATGAACCTCAGGTAGGAACTTTTAGAAGTCCCTTCAGCTGGTTAGGGAGACGTTCTTAATTGTGCTAGGACCCTTCCAGTTCTGAACCGGATAACGCGGGAAGTGTAAAGAGAGTGAGTAGATAGAGTGGATGTTATGCGTTTTACTTACCTTATTGACTTTGATGTGTACTGGACGAGGAGGAAATGTGAGCACTAATTGCTGTGCACAGATTGTGGTGGAAGTGATGGAGGAAATGAAATGAACGGATGAGATTTCGTGGTGTATTTTATGGCATTGTTAAATGAGTGATATGAGAATTATAAAACATTGTATCTTGTTGTCATTGGCATTGTTTAATGTAAGAGTTTTACGAATAGACGATAACCTTGTATATAATTTCTAAGCTAATAACAATATGAGTATGAATCACGTGGTATAAGGAATTGCATAAGTTATTGATGTATGCAGAAGCCCACTATACTACTTACGTACGTTGTTGAACCCTGCGACTTGATTGAGGATGTAACACTCTCACATACCAATGAGCCTTTAGCAAGACCTTCCCTATAAATTAAGGGTGTTACCATCTCAGTTAGCCGAAGTAGTACATATCAAATGGATAATAATGAAACATTTATTAAAGTTGTTTATGACAGGTGAACAGATATACAATTACAACCCAATAACCAAAATACAAAGTACAACTGAATAACTAAAATGAAACTGAATGTAATGTTATCTAAACTCAACGGAAGCGAGTAATTGTGAAATTCTTGACCGGTGCCCATAACCGTCCAACAAGTTATGCAAGTCAACATCTACTAGAATGCACCGCGCCCCATTTGCCGGAAATATCAAATGAATCACCACAGTTTTCAAAACTTACAAGGTTAGTAAAACTATATAATTAATCATCGGCATAACAATAGTCTCATCCAATCATACAAACATCCAAGCCAAGCCAATCTCTCAACTCCACAACTTCCTCGCAACAAATGTCCAACCGCAGCGCGACATACAAATTGTCACTCATCACAACGGGTAATCAACCCCTACCGATGTCAGACCATAGCACTGAACATCAAAATTCCCACTCACCGCAGCGAGTGTACCCAAATCCTTAATGTGCACATCCTTTTTGTGACGGGAGTCACAAGGAGCGAAAAGGGGATGAAGTCAGTCTTCCGACATTGCTTCATAATCTCAAACTCAATCACCATAATCATCTATACCATATCATTATCATAAAAACAACAATCATAGCATACTTACAACATCATCAATCATAATACAAAAATCATCTCATAATCAAACATATAACCAGACTGAGTAGGAAAATCCTACCTTGATAGCAAATTTCGCGACCAACGAAAGGCACTAAAAATGATCTTCTATGAAGTTTTCACCTATATGTCAAAATCCACAATTAGGGTTTAGATCTAACGACTACCATACAGAAATATAGGTCGAGACTTACTAACGTGACTAACTCGATGAACGATAGAACTCCGGATCAAAAGACCAATTCCTTTGCCAAAAATGTGTAGAGAATGATTAGGGAAGGTTTTAGAAATGTTTAAGATGAAAATGACGTTTAAAACTGTAAACACGATTTAAAAAACCACCCCTATTCACCTCAACCTAAACCGTGGAAAATAATATTCTCGACCGGCTACTCGGTCGAGTGCCTCAGCTCACTCAGCTGAGTAGCACTAGTCGGTCGAGTGCCCCACGTACTCAACCAAGTGACTCCAAAATAGACTCTCACTCATTTCCAACTCACATCGGTCAGACACACTCGGTTAAGTAAGACCTACTCGGTCGAGTGTCATCTCTCAGAAATACGGAGTATTACAGTCTTCCCCCTTAAAACGAATTTCGTCCCAAAGTTCACTCACCCACGCTGCACAGGAGATAAAACCACTCTACAACAAAACAAAAGGTCATAACCCGAGTGACTCAAAACAACAAAACCCTGTCTCTAAAGGTAATAATAATCGCTCCTACCCCCCTAAAGAATAAGATTACGACTTCCTAACCATAACATACATGATCGAAAAGGTGTGAGTATCGTTCCTTAATCGCCTTCTCCGGTTCCCACGTTGCCTCTCCACGTTGGTTGGACCACAAAACTTTTAGCAATATAGTTTCGCCATTCCTCATCTTTCGTACCTTGCGATCCCAGATCTCCTTAGGTACCTCGACATAGGTCAATGCTTCATCTAGCTCAATCGTTTCTGCCTCTAGCACATCTGCCAGATCTTTGATATAATTTCGTAGTTGTGACACATGAAATACATTATGAACTCGATCAAGCGCCGATGGAAGTGACAAGCGGTAAGCCACTTCCCCGATCCTGTTCAAAATCCCATACTGGTCTATAAATTTCTGTCTTAACTAACCCCGTTTCCTAAACCTCATCACGCCCCGCATTGGTGACACTTTCATTATAACTTTGTCACCCACTGTGAATTCTATATTACGACTGTGCAAATTCGCGTAACTCTTTCGCCGGTCCTGCCCCGTCTTCATCTTTTGTCGGATTAGGTGGACTTGCTCTATCATATATTGGACCATTTGTGGTATTAAAACCACGGCTTATGAACTCTCATCACAACACACTAGGCTACTACACTTCCTCCCATACAATGCCTCGAAAGGTTTCATCCCAATACTCGCAAGGTAGCTGTTATTGTAAGAAAACTCAATCAAATTTAGTTGATCCTCCCAAGTACCACCAAACTCCATCACACAAGCTCTCAACATGTCTTCCAAAGTATAAATGGTCCTTTCTGTCTGCCCATCTGTCGCCGGATGAAATGTTGTGCTCATCTTCAAAGTCGTCCCCAAGGAATTGAAAGTTCTAGACCCCTAATTAGACTCCTCTAACTAGTCATTAGATTACCATAATTTAATGTGTCTTATGGATCTAGTTACATGAATGCCAAGAAAATAAATAAAAGTTAAATATAAGACTATAACCTTTCTTAGTCTTCAATATGGCATGATCATCTTCATCAACCATTGATGAAATAAGCTTCATGCATCAGAATCATCCAACCTTGAGATGGCTCTCCAACCATGTAGGTTCCAAATTAGGAACCCTCCTTTCAATTGCACCCATGACTATCCTTAAGAATACTTACTTATTAGCTTGATAAGATTGGTATATAAATCTTTGAATATTATTACAAATATTATTACGATAGTAATATTTGATGTTTATTATATTTTTGTGATTTTATTTGAAGATGATATGAGGTAGAAGATTATCCTAGATATATTTTTTAATGTGATTTAGTAAGTAGACGCACTATTGTGGAGGACATCTACTCTAAAAATATCCCACTTGTCCGACACAAGTGTGCGCTACTGATTCTTTTGTCGGATAAATCTCTCACTCAATGCTGTGGACCAAACCACATGTACCGCGCGTTTGTAAAAAATCTATTAAAGCGGCGGCACTTATCCCTCGGAACTTTGTAAGCAAAGCACGTCATGGGTTGTAACCGATTTGAAAAGCTTGAAACCGGTGAAAGGTTGAACAAGTCTGCATTTGAGAAGTCGTCGCCAATTTTGTGGAAAACTGGAGCCGTTCGAATACTTCATGCCATGCATGCCAAGACACAAAGTAGTGACTCTCGCGATGCCAATGAATATGGATGCTCACAGAGATCTTGAGTAAGGGGTTAGGGTACGTATTGGAAGCTCTTTAATCGAACACCTAATCCTGCCCGGCTCAATAGCGGCCTCTGCTAATGATTGGGAATGTTATTATAAACTCTCGCGATGCCAATGAACACGGATGCTCACAGAGATCGTGAGTAAGGGGTTAGGGTACGTATTAGGAAGCTCTTTGTCGGACACCTAATCCCACCCACCTTGATATCGGCCTCTACTAATGATTGGGAATGTTATTTATACTTGATATATCGTTGATTATGTGCATGATGTGCAACATCCATTAGGGATTAACATGTGAATTATACTAACTACGTCGGTGGATTTATACAAATAAGAATTAATGGTTGAAGTGAACATATATATTCATTACATGTGAAACAAGCAAACAATACGAAACAAAACATAATTTGATACAAAGTATAAATTACAAATGAACTACTTGAATTTACAACCCAAGGATGCTCAAAAGAAGTTTTAGGAATAAAAGGAGGGTAAAATAGAATAAAATAAAATGATATAAATGAAACACGACTCAGAATATCAATATTTGGCGATATTATGAATATTAGTCGATTATTAAGGAATTAAATCAAGGTGAGGAATTTTAGAGGAAGATACCACCTCGGAACAGGTGCATCAAGTGATGCGTCCTCTAAAAGAAGCGCATCAAGCCTTGTTCTGGAGGTGGATTTTGACGGTAAAAGTCAGACCCATGGACATTTACATAGATTTGAGGTTTTGTTAATGATTCAAATGATTTTAACTCAAAGGAAGTGATTTAGCATGTTTTAAATGTACAAGACTCATTACGAACTTGTCAAGGTCTGATTATCAAGACTACTAAGGTCGGATTTAAGAAATAAAGTCGGATTACAAAGTCAAATTATAGAGTAAAGGTCAGATTAACAATCAAACGAATTAAAAACATGTATCAAGGGTAACCAAGGTTTGGAGTTTAGGAACTCTAAGGGAATGTGATCCTAAAAGATTGTGATCAAAGGGTAGAAGTATATGAACTCTATTGGCAGGTTTATGAACCTAAAAGATAGGGTGTATGAACCAAAGGACTGGTTGAGGTATAGGAACCAAGCGTAGTCGGGGTGTAAGAATAAGAAGGAGTTGGGTATATAAACCAAAGGAGTTGGAGTGTAAGAACCGGAAGGAGTTGAGGTGTAAGAACGAAAAGGAGTTGGGTATATGTATATGAACCAAAGGAGTTGTTATGAGAACCAAATGGTAGGTTGTATTATGATTTTAGGCATAAGCACTTGGGGATTTTTGGAATCCAAAGGGGCTACACTGGGTGATTTAGGCATAGGAGCCCGGGGGCATTTTCGTGCATTTTGTAGGCATGGGAACCTAGCGAAAAAAAATTTAGTCTAGGAACTTCTGGAGAACAATATCTTTGATGAACTCCGTGGTGGAACATTTAATTGATGAAACTTGATGGGCAGTAGGAACATCTCAGGGAACCGCTGGAGGAGAATTAGCTTGCGTCGGTCTTAAACGAACTCTAAATAGGCAAAGCTGACTCATTGCGGCTTCTGAGATAAATATATCGGCTGTAAGCGGCAACAAACTCTAAAAATAGGCGAAACCTACTCAATGCTATTTCTGAGATAAATACTTCAGTTGTATGCAGCAACGAACTCTTAAAATTGGCGAAACTGGCTCAGTGCAGCTTCTGAAAGAAATACGTCGGCTGTAGGCGGCAATGAACTCTCGCTGAGAAAATAATAGAAGAGCGATATACAACTGGGGATATAAAACTCGAGCTTGAGTTCCGTTGGAGAAATATCTTAATGGTGTTGACTGCCGCTTTGGGAGAACGAAGACTTGGCAAGGCACCAAGTTGGAGCAAAGCTTTGCTTCTTATGGCTGTCTGCATGGTTAGTAGCCACACAAATTCGCAACACATAGAAAAATATAGGCACAGAAGCAATTAATACGTAAGCAATTAGCATGAAAACCTTGCACAAGAAAACTTACAGGTTTCGAAAGCTTTTCTTTTTGCTTAAAATTTGTTAAAAGTCAAAATTTGATCATTTGTAGTGCATTACGCATATTCAACTAGCTCTAGACATGTGAAAGACATGAAATAGACTTGCATGGATGCAGACTGACAGACCTACGTAAGGAAGGTAGAGCCTGGTGCAGACGGATTGACGCAATACAGACTTTGGTTTGACACGACACAGATCTAGTTTTAACACGACTCATAAATGACGCGGACAGACTTTGCCTAAGTATGCGTGGAGCGAAATTGGACACGCCCCTAGCCAACGATGAAACCTCGTTTCTCAAAAGCCTCGTTCAGTTAAAAATAGACGGGGTTGGACACGGTGCGAAATTCGATGCAATCCTTGGGAATCGCGAGTCAAATAGCTTGGAGCCCAAGCCACACCTACTCTCCTAGGGGGCGGCTCATGGAAGGACTAGTGGAAGACTAGCTTAAAGTAATGTCAAGTCCTAGCCCAACTCCCAAGGGCTACTCACGGTTTCCAAGAAGAGGCTTTTGTGGTTTCCTAGGAGCCCCTCCACTTTCCCAAGTTTTACCCATTGGACAAAGTCCAAAGTTATCTTTCTTAGTCAACAACCTAGGATATCTATTTCTAGCATTAGTCTTTTCATTAGGGTCTAAGTTGTCTAAGTCGATAGCTAGTTAGGTGTAAGCTTTTGCCTATTACTTGTTCAAGTTCACAAAGGATACATGGGGAAGCTTCCCCTAGGGAGCACGGTCCTCTAGATTGTTTTAGGCCGTTAGATATGACGAATAATTAAGGGTCGAGATCGTCTTGGCATAGACTCCCAGCCGGCTGGGGACACCTTTATGAAATTTTTTTTACGGAATTTCCAAGGCATAGACTCCCAGCCGGCATGTCGGCCGCCGATTTGCCAACCGGCTGGGAGGCTTCTGTTATTTGCAAAAATTGGTGAAAAAATATGTTTAGAGGATGTTTCCCAGCCGGTCGACCGGCGGTCGGTATCGGAACCGTCTGGGGGCCCCTGAACACGCATAAATCAAGCCAAACAACCCCAATTTCATTCATTATTTCTCACCTCATCTTCTCTCTAAACTCCACAAAATCCCCAAATCACCGTTAATCCTCCTCCAACCTTCAACCCATCAACCCCAATCACCCAACCAACCTACTCAATCACAATGGCATCAAGAAAGAGGCAAAGAAAGGGGGATCTTGCATTACAACAAGCTAACATGGTGGCGGCCACGGCTAGCGATATGAGTCCCTATCCAGACTTTCTGGGGCTTCAATTTTACTCTGTTACGCAGAAAGGTAAGTTTGTGCTCTTCAAACAACGCCCCCTCTCTGTTACTAGGTTTATTCATCGCCCTTCCATGAGAGACCTAGGGTTAGATCATATAGCCATGGATTTGTTTACAGGTGTCGGAATGAGGGCTATGTATGATCTTCATGAGGAGACCTACCCCCGCCTAACATATGAGTTTTTGAGCTCCTTTAGGATAGATAAGTACAAATCTTCGGGTAAGGTTGCCTTTATCCATTTTCGGCTCTTGAATAGGGTTTATACCCTTACTTTGCCTACCTTCGCCCAACATTTTAGGCTAGACCCGTTCCCTCCCCATCGAGCCCCCGGAAGTTTTGACAATGCGGTGGTTTGGAAGGCAATTTCGGGTCTCGATGATAACCCGAAAGTCAAAAGGACGGCAAACACGGTCCATAATGTCGCCATCCGTATATGGCATAAGTTTATGGGATGGATCGTGTTTAGCCGGGATGTGAACCACAGTTTCTGGAAAGAGGAGTTGGATATTATTGGGTCCTATTTATTTACGGAGCCGGTGCCTTTCCAAATGTGTATAGCTAACCACCTTGCCCTCCATTTCAACAAATTGAGAAATTCTCTGGGGCAAACGACCCCAATATGCATCGGTGGGCTTGTGACCCACCTCGCCCGAAAGCTTGTCCGAAGTTTGCCTTTAAACTTGAGGCTGATTCGTGGGGATTCATACCTCACCAAAGAGTATATTCAGCATACTTTGCGGTGGATCAAAACGAACCCGAATGACGGTATTGAGTGTTGGCAAATCCGTGTTGCGGGCACCGATAAAAACTCGGTCCCTCTCCTAAATACTCAAAAAATGAATATTGTGCCCAACTTCGAGCACTATCTATTGGAGATTGAGGCCGAGGATGAAGATGATGATGATACCAATCCTCTGGAGCCCCAAATCATTACTTTTGGGCGTGACCGGAGGGCACCTCTCACCACCTCCATGCAATACACCCAACATCCACCATTCTACCAACAAAGCCCCATCCAACAAAATTTCTAACAAGGGGAGCTGGTGAGTGGTTTTTGTCATCAATTCCGCTACCAAACACAACTTGTAAAAGCTCAATTAAAGTAGTACTAATCGAGATCGTTCGCAAAGATGGCGGGGGTTTTGTACCTAGCTCTTTCTAGTTTCAATTTAGTCAAGCAAATGAATGGGGTTGAATTATTGTAAACTAAAATGAAAACAAGATGTAAAACTAAACTAAATGAATTTTTTTGTAATCAAAGATGGGAAAGCTAGGGTCTTGGGTTCACTAGGGTGGTCTAAGTATAATTAAAGGGTTAATAG
>JAOWBH010154311.1:1779-11863 GCA_028566215.1 Silene coronaria | reverse complement strand
TGTCCTTGCCCCTTCCCCTCCAAATCTCTCCGCCCTAACAAGGCTTGAAAACTGTCCTATTTAATTTTTAGGATAAATTACAAATAACCACCATGTATTTGCGTCTTTTTACAAATTACCACCACGTATTTGTGTTTTTATAAATAACCCCCGGACTTTTACGTATACTCCCCAATCACCACCGTATATTTGAACCGATGCTCATTTTTCATATTTTCCGACTCGTTAATGAAAGATTTACGCGGAATACCCATATTACCCCCACTTACTTACCTTCACTAACTTATATAAATCACATTTTCCCCAATTCACCCAGATCAATTTATACCTTCAAACCCTAAATACCCAATATCCCCAAATCATTCTCTCATATTCAAAATCACTCTCATTTTCCAGAAGTTCATCCAATAATTAAACTCATACACGCAAGACGCAACTAATTTGGTCAGCTTCCATAATAAAAAAGGAGAGGAAAATCTCTACTTAGTCTAGTCCACAATTACATAGACACCAAAGCACAATACTGCTACGTTTTCAACAACACAGGAAAAAGAAGAATCTTGTTAGTAATGTGAAGGGAGCAAAACAAAGTAGTAGTATTAGACTTGAGAACTAGCGTCATCAAAGAACTATGAATTGGATGAAGCCTTAAAATGAAGTTTCTGGAAAATGAGAGAATAATTTGGGGATATTGGGTATTTAGGGTCTGAAAGTATAAATTGATTTGGGTGAATTGGGGAAAATGTGATTGAATATGGTGTATGTTATGTTTGGATTAAGTTAGGGAAGGTAAGTAAGCAGGGGTAATATGGGTATTCCGCGTAAATCTTTCATTAACTAGGTCGAGGCGGAAAATATGTAAAATGAGTATCGGTTCAAATATGGTGATTGGGGAGTTTACGTAAAAGTCTGGGGGTTATTTGTAAAAACACAAATACATGGTAGTTTGTAAAAATACGCTAATACATGGTGGTTATTTGTAATTTATCCTAATTTTTATGCAAAATCAATGTTGAATTTCTGGGATTCAATAACATCATCTCTTTATCAAAATCCTACTACTGGAGTATTGGACAACAATTAACACCAAACTAAATATGAGTTGTGGAGCCCTGAGTAGAGCTGGCAATGGGCCATACCGTGCCGGTCGGCCCGGGTCCCGCCCGTCGTGCTCAGCCACAGTTTTGGCCCAGCCAATCGTGCTTTAGGGCAGTGTCGTGCCGGCCCGCTTTTCCCACCACCCACAGTGGCCCGCCCTTGGCCCGGTCAAAGTCGTGCCATGCTGGCCCGTCGTGTCTTGGGTATTTTTAATTGTTTTTTAGTTATTTACTCCTAAAACCGTAGTGCTGGTCGTGCCAGGCCCATCCACGGGCATTTTCCCCTCACACATTGTGGCCCGCCGTGCCATGGTTGACCGGTACTGTTCCCCGTGCCCAAACCGGGCCGGAACCGTGACGTGGCCGTGCTGCCGGTCGTGCCCAGGCACAATTTGCCTGCTCTAGCCCTGAGTTAACTATGATACGCTAATATGGTGATTAACATAATTCACAATCACAGTACAGAAAAATATAGTATTAGTTGGGCGTACATTTCAAGTACTATTGATGGTTCACACATAAATGGAAATACCTTCATGGCACATAACAGAAGCTCGAGAGCTAGTTGGGGGAGCAAGCGTGTCCCATATGACTACATTTACACCATTGGAGCTATAGCCAGCTGAAGCTATGATTGAACCGCTGGTTGCAACATAGCAAATATCCCTGTCAACGAGTAGTAGCCAAGTAGTGTCAGGGGGGGGTGCAATCAATCGATGAACGCAAAATACAAAGAAAAGTAGGAGATAGTGGTGGTGGTGGTGGTGTTACTGGTGTATAGAGGAAGGAGATGAAGATGAGTTAATAACTACATTTTGGTGAAGTTAACCTGATGAGAACTCCTCTCTACCCAACCAAATAGCGTAAGAAAAAGCAAGACTTCATTCGTAGTGGTAAGAAATTTGCCAAATTCCAACCACATATGCCTCTGGGAGGGTCGAATTTGCAAACAGCCTTACATCACAACTACTTGAAAACTTCGAATGAGCACACACAGCACCAATGGAAGAGAAAATGGAAGGGAAGAATAGCCGAAGAACTTGGATCGCTGGCATGTTTGCATATAATTTCTAAAGTACAGATGGTAAACAAAATATACCTTCAAACATATATGTACTCTACGTCTAACTAAACATATGATAGAAGTCATAAAACAATCTGAAACAGAAAGGTGAAACGCGCTTTCCTTCTTTGGGAAGGAGTTGTTTACAAGAGATCGAATTCCATAATTGTAAAAAAGCAGCTATAAAGTTTGTCACTCCGCAGCAATGCTAATTATTTCAGTACAAGCATAACACTTTCTGCAAATTATAAATCAGTAGCACTTACGAGGCATGGCCATTAAAGCAGAGAGATGAATCAGTGGGTCTGACATTGCTTCTTCCTCCCACCTCTAGTTGCCATGTGCATACTGTTCCATCTGATGCACAGTTAGCAAATCTGTGGCCAGAGCAGTCAAACTGCAAAGCTGTAACTGACGCAAGAGCATATGGGGGAGGAACATTAGCAGCAGGAAGCACCCCGTACGTTGCAATGGCTTTCGCTTCACCAAACTACATTAACTTTACTAAATTAGCAACAAAGGAACTTTTCAGTTAATTAAGCAGACAAAATAGTTAAAAAAACTGCAGCTTGTAGACAACAAATCGAAACATAGCTACATTTGTTTCTCTTTTTGATATCAAAACCTGGCTGATGTTTTACCCTCAAAAAAAGGTAGATCTGATCATAATTGACTACACACCAGATGCATCACAATAATGATTGATGAACAGCGGTGATTGAAAGTAACATACCTCCCATAGGTAGATGTGAGTGTTACTGGAACCAGCAAGAAAGTAAGGCCGTGAAGGATGACTAGCCAAAGCCTTTACACTTATGTTATCCAGCGTAGCTGGCGGGTCAATGGATTTGTCAAAGTCATCTTGGATTCCCCAGCCCATGCCAGTGGCGCCAATGCCAGCATAGTCTGGAATTCCAAATGCTCCACCGCCAGTCAACTCCTTTCCTAGTCTTGCTTGCGAGCCATCACCTACAATAGCTCCACCTAATCCAAGGTGTGAACCTTTGCTACTCCCAAGCCCAACCCCAGGAGCGACACGAGTGGGAACCGGAGTAGATTTCGTACCAGCCCAGCCTTTCTTGGGCCAATCAGCTTCTTCCCAAACAAAGTCTGATGAAGCTTTTGAAGGTTGTCCATCACCCAAATCAAAGTAAATTATTCCCTGTATAAATTTATAAATTTCAGATACTTCAGCCATAAAGATTGACTTAAAGGTTAAATAGAAAAGCGAGCTTCTCGCAATAAGAGGAAGATAGAGCTATCACCAGTCACCACTACAAGTGAGCTCAAGTGCACAACCAAAAATATACAACTAAACAGATTTCAATTTGATTGAGGTCGATTGTCACCAATGAAACCTGAATTCCAAGCAAAACCAAGTAAGAAAGAGCTAGTTGACAACCTAGACACATGTCCAAATTTTACTGTGTTAAAAAATGAGTAAGCATTTACTTAAACATTAACACTTAACAGAACACTGCTATTACATAATCCATGGTGAGCACAGAGCACATCTGACTCATGCTTAACTAGAGGTTGTGTCCCAAGAGAGAGTTGCAGGTTAATAGTTTCACAGTTATGGGCAAACAGTACGGATGCTGACTAGACGAAACCAAGAGGAGGAATTGGATCAATTCACACTTCAGTTCGTATCTTAAAAAAATATGATCAAGCTAAACTGAGAAGAATTTCTGGAAGAAGAATTTCTGAGTGTACCTTTTTGTTGCTGGCAACTGCAGCCTGCTGTTGCTCAATAGAGTTAATACATAGTGCCTGTTCAATGACAACGTATACAGCTTACAACTTCCGGATATTTGGGGATATCCAATCACTGAAATAATGCTGACGATGACGGGATAAAGAATAATGGGGTTACCTCCAATAACTCTCCATTTCTTCGGTGAATCTCTCTAGGACTGCGGAAAGGAGCAACTTCATCAGTAAGAGCTGCTCCCTTTACATGAGAATCCAATGGGTAATGACATTGATCAGAAACTGAAGGACCTTTATCTCCACCACCACCACCACCACGAGGACTGCTATCAAAAATACCTTCTTGTTTGTAACTTTCCAGCTTTTCATGATCTTGAAGAGCCCCCATGTGAAAGTGATTCCACCCTCTAGCAGGATTCAAGTGAATTAATTCTGACAGCTTAATGGGTAATTGATCAAGCAATTCAGATATTGTTATAGGATCATTGAAGAATTTTGCCAGCATTTCAGCGCTTGACAATACAGTATTTTCATCCGTAACATTAGAGTAACCAGAATTTTCACCCGATTGCTCAGCAAAAACTCCTAGCTTAGATTGACTAAATTCCTCCAGCCACATTAGAGTACCTATTGAGTTCCCACCCGCTGTCTTATGCCAGAAGAAAACAGCGAGCTGCATTGCAGCGTGAAAAGATATGTGTGTGATGGTGTTTTCCATCACATCTGTAAAGATCATCATGACCCGTCTGACAAGTTCCACGAAACCATTATCCTCAGGCTCAGTACATACACTAGAAGCCTGGGTCATGTCGGTCATTGGGTTAGAAGTAAGATTACCAAGCTGGCATTTAATGAACTTGGACAGATGTTTCCACAGAGATGCTCCAAGAATCATGAATCTCTCATCTTCTGGGATCTTTATCATTTTATCTCCCTCATCGCCATGCAATACCCCTTGATTAACCAGTTTATTGGCTGTGCTAACACTTGATGACTTGGGATTGAGTGTCTCCATTACCTCACCAAGTATTGCCTTCAAATTTGGCATGTCAACTTCCCTGTCGATTTCATTGGAACACGAGACCAAGATTGGTTGCAAAAGTGCGTCAAGAGCTTTGTCATTACGCTGAAGAATTGCTGAGGTGAAATACAAACAATACTGACATAAATCAAGAGCCATGATCAACTGCCGAATTAGATCTTCACTTTCACCTTTACAAAGCATCATTAAAGCAGATGTTAGGTTACGTATTGATGACATCAAACCCTCCGAGTAAAACTCCACAAACTGGAAGCAGTAGTAATATGGATTTTTGTCAAACAAACTATTCTTCGGTGAAGCCAGTAAGTGTAAACTAGCCATACTGCCAGTAGTAACAAATCTTGACAGTGAATAAGACAAATTCTCAGCATCCTTTACAAGATGGTTGAACAACTGAGATGAGCAACTAATGACGTGGGTAAGTGAGGGCAGATGAACTTGAGAAGAAGAGCCTTGCAGTAGACCATATCCAATGTGCAGTTGCCTACTACTGTCCAAAAAAACAAAAACCTGGAAAATAAAAAAATGAAAAATTATAGCATTCTTACCAGCAGAACAATGATTTCAGTAGGATGAACATATATGAACCATACCTTATCAAGTAGTGTATTCCTCGATAAATTAAACTTCTGTTCAAGATAGGCAAGAGAAGAATCCAGCTTTCGTTCGAAGCTTTCAAGATCACCAAGTTGATTCATCTCATCCTCCAAGGAACAGGCCCTTGCGTCAGTTGAGGCTAAACAGGTGCCATGCCACCGTGGATGCTCCCTAATTAATTTAGCAATGTACACCATGGCTAGATCTAACTTGCTTTGGTACGCCAAACAGTTGGATACCTCATTAGACAGCCATCTAGAAGAATCAGCTGGAGACGGCCAAAATATTCTAGGTAGAATATCGTATTTTTCATGTACAGTTCCATTATTTGGAACTGTAATAATACTAGCAGATGTAGACAGGTACTCCAATGCTTCAAGCTGAATTTGAATCAAATGATGTTTTTGAATCAATTGTGACCTCAATCAATAAACTTAAAAAATGAAAAGTAATACGGAGTATTAACAAGACCCCTGTTCATCAATTATATGAAACCAGTATGTATTATTATTAACATAAATTATTACCTAACAATCCCCTATCTACTACGAAGTAAAAGACAAGATGAAACTGAAAAATTTCTCGCCTAAAATAGGACAACCTAGAATTGGGCCCGTTTTTTTGATCCGCCTCTATGTTTTTTATAATAAAAAATCCATTTTGACTTTTTATGATAAGTTGTGGCTAAAAAATATGCTATTAGTAAAAGTTTACAAAATAATTGTTAGCTTCGTGGTAAAAAATATATTGACACTAAATTCACATTTCTCGCATTACTCAATTCTCTTGATTACTTTTACGGTTTCATTTTTTTTCTCGAATCAAAATACAAGGATGAGAAAAGTAAATATCTAATGAGTTGTCTATTTAAAGTCTATAAGTAATACATGAAAAAGTAAAAGTCTATATATACGGTGCATGCATTGCACGGAGTCAATACTATTTGTCTGAATAAGTGATTTCATGGTTAAAGTGTGACAACTTACACTTTTAAGGATGACATAATTATCGTCAATTCAAAGAGTATCATATGAAAATAATTACTACTTTCAGCATAAAACCACTAAATAAGAGGTCATGTCATATCATACCATATTACCATCCATGCATTCGAGAATAGATTTATTTTTCGAAAAAAGGACAACACATGTACAATGCAGTCATGCAGAAACTTGAAGCCCGTGTCTAATGACGAACAAAAAGTACAATTTATATACTAGATTAAATCGACGAATCACAACATACTAACACATTCAAGAGACCAGAACTTACAGGAAGGCCACATTTTTTTAAGGCAGAAACAGTCATTGCCATTGCCCACTGACTTAGAACAGCAGTATTCAGTTCCCCAAGTGCATTTTTCAAGCTAGTTTTGGTAGCCAGTAGTAGACAATATTGACCAATGCTAGGGTCAAGCAAAGCAGGATGTTTCAACTTTTCCGGTTCAATGCCATTAGAGTATCCTTGCAAACCATTAACAGTCAGAACAGACTGGAAGCAATTCCCTAACATCCACTGCAACAACAGAGTAGAAAAAGAACTCAAGACCTAGGCAACAGGACAGAACCCAGTAACTCAAACGAAGGGACATGGACATAAAGACATGGAAGAAAGGAGTATCCGCTTGCCTCGAGAACACTTGCAAGCCAATAATCTTCTTTCTCAATCGCAGAAGGAATTAAAATTTTGGAAATTAGATGGCGCTCTGATGGCCCACTTTGTCCTTCAACAAGACGACAAATTACAAGAGCAAGCTGGCCATCACCAAGAGTCTTTGCACAGACAGTAACTGCAGATATAATATCACCACTGAGCAAAAAGAAAGCAATTGCTAACTCAAATTGATGCCTTCCCATCAATACATAAGCATTTTTTGAGGCAGCAGCTTTATTTTTTTCCTCCTACAACAAATTGTAACTATATTCAGAACCAAATTTGCAAAATAAGAACAGTAATGAAGTTACCATACAAGGGCATACATATAGAATTATAGATGGTTCTAGTCACTGGTGTGTGATGATGATGAGGTAATGCTATGAAATGCAATAATTCTTCTAATTTGTAACAAGTAACAAACTACACAAGCCCAAACGCTAACGCGTACCTGGAAATTGCGAGACAAAAATGCAACTAAGGGCTTGTCTTTCTCATCCTTGCTGATCTTAAAGAGGCCAGCCAAGACCTGGTATCTATTTAATGCTATATATAGCAAAGCACAGTCCTTTGGGTCTCTCTTTTTCAGATATTGGCATCTAGCTAGCTTCTCCATCTGCATGAAAAGAGAGAGCATTAACTGTGAACCTGCAACCAAATATGCTACTGAAACATGCAGACATTAAATTATAATCTGTTTGGCCTAAGCAAAACGAAACCAGATACTGGCTTTCATGCTTTTGCAAAAAAGGAAAAAGGACTCATAATTAAGTGTACGTCACTGAGAAAAAGTGATTATAAGAAATGAAGAGAGCTTTAGTAGAATGCAGTTCAAGTCTTGATTGTCCCATTATAGATTTCATCACCTACGCCGTGTTTATTACTTTATTTAAGTTATTTCAGACTACAACTATAGAGATTAGAGTGACCCCACATGCCACATCCAGCGGGTCAGTCAAAAAAAGTTATTCAAGGGTGATTATAGCTAAAGGGCTGACTACAAACAAATGAATCATCACCGGCAATGCCCACAGAAGACATCCATGTTATCATCACTGCATTATTTATGTAGCAACGACAAGTACTTTCACAAAAAGAGAACTGAATTCCCACCAACCAGAAATTGGTAAATTTTCTCCTACCCTAGTAGCAACGACAAATGCTTCATCCAGATAGAAGGTTTCCGTATTACAAATCCAAACTACTCGCTATTATTAAGCAAAGAAAAAAACTATGCCAACAACTCAACAAGCCGTACCCCAGGTCCCCCACAGAGAACATAAGTACATCTGAGAGACTGATATGTAAGATTTCTGTGAGCATACCTTAGTACGAAGATCTGTAAGATTTGTAAACCAAAAGCCAATACCAATCTTTCGCATCTCTACCCAGGTTGGTTCGGTTGGTATGAGGGTATCAAACAAGTTCATGTGGCAATCAGACTGAAAAGCCCAACCTATAAGTTGAGAGTCAACAACTAACTCTTCTACAGATAGTTTTGTACCGTATCTTATGTGAAATTCTAGTTGTTGAAGCCTTATTGCACACCAAAACCTTTCATAAAAACAAGAGAACAGGTAAGAATAAATCATTACCCCAAAGGATATCAGGAAGTGAAAAATCCAGAGACCCACTCAAGTACAAGTCTGCAACCAGATACAAGATAAACTGATTACTAATCTAGATTAATGTGTACCTTCTTCCAGGTTCATCAAGGCTTTCAAAAGCAGAAGCGTATTGTGAATTGTTAATCTCACGTAGAAGGTCAACAATCGCAAACATTTTTAACTCCTGTGCATCTGTCAGAAGTTCGTGTACTCGCAATTTCTCCAATACCTCCTGAAAACCAGAAGACTTACAACTTGACACCGAAGCTGTAAACACGTTGGTCGTGTCACCAGCTGAAAACTGCATCAGCCCACTTTCTGAATTTGAATACCAAGTGTTTGTACTTGGGTCTCTGCTCCACTGAAAAACTTGGTTAGTTCTGCCGCTTAACACTTGTCCTTCAATATAATTTGACAGATTGACCTGGCTAATGCGAGTACTAGACTTTGTAGGCCTTTGCTCAGATGCTGAGTTTGAGGCCAGGCATTCAATAAGATGGGATACAACCACATTTGCACGTTTCCAGTTTCCTGCAACGTAAAACATCCATATAATACAGCAATGTAGCAGAAAACAAATGAAAGAAGCCAATAAAAATTCGTCAAGCACTACTGTAATGAGGACTTTGAGCTACAAAAAAGTTTGCTATATCTCACATGTGAGGTAGGATCTTTTTTGTCGTTCTCAAAAATAAATTTGTCTCTTCTGAGCAAAAAGGATAAGGTAAGAAAGCAACTGATCAACAAATGTACTTATTCCTTCATGATGTATCAAGCATTCCCCTCTGAACGACGGATAAGCTTAAAAGGAAGCAAACAGAAGATCAACTACTATCACAGAACGTAAGGGAAGTATTCTATCAGATTGTATAAGATCCTTGCTTGATTCTCAAAAATGACATCAAAAACTAAAGCAGAAATATACACAAACACCTGTCAGCATAAAGCCATAAATTTGTATGCCCTTCAAGGAAAAAGGATTAAGTGTGAATCCTGCAGATACTATTCTCGTGCAAAACAAAGAGCTCCTGTATTTAATATACTTAAATATGACTGTAGACCTTTCTCATTCAGCGTTTACAACAACGTACAAGAATAAATCACATAGAACACAATGGGACATCAATTTGCATTCAAACAAAATTAGAAACATATATTTTGAGAAGTAAAACACAGATAGACCTATTTCTAACACACCTGAATAAATGTTCATCAAAAGAGCTTCTGGATGATAGAAAGGTCGAGGACCACAGATACTTTCAGCTACTTCAGTCATTTTTAAAAGGTGATTTGAGTTACATGAGGTAATAAG